>BPTQ01000002.1:76171373-76199021 GCA_019973895.1 Chrysanthemum seticuspe
CTCAGACTATACTAAGTTGTCGTTCAACATTTAGAAGATGTGCAAGGACCTAGTGATACGAAGACTACTTCTACTCGTTCCTGAACTACATAAGTACAACTTAAAGTCAACTCTTAACAGAGTAAGAAGGGACATGGAACCGTTCTATGTCTAGAAGTTACAGCAACTCTCTGTTCAAAACTTTCAGGCCAAGTGTATTAAGTATCAGGGAAAGCAGAACAGAAAACTGGTGCTGTCAGAACTCCTTCCACATTAGGGTAAATCTGCTTTCTCACTGCACGAATTGTCGTTGCTAGGGAAATAGTGACATGTGAAGTACAACTCTGAAAGCTTGGACCATCGAAATCATCATATAAGCAGCCGCAAGTCCGGTTACTACTTAGGGCATGTAACGTAGTTACAGTATGGAAAGGTGCGACAACCTTTTGTACACCAATCGGAAAAGAAGCTACCGATACGTCAACCTCATATACCGACGGTCCTTGCCTTCACATTCACTACATCGCATAAAGAAACTTAGTAGCGATGGCACATCTTCCTTAAGGTTCAGTAACAATTTCATGCAATGTACGGGATTCATCATTGGCCTGAACGCCGACGAATATACTACTAAAGCTACCAGGTTCGAAAGTCTCAACATGAAGTGTACAGTGATAAAGGGATCGTTGCTGTTAAGCACGTCACTCTTTCGTCTAAATGGGATTACACCTTCCTCAAGACTGTCGTGGTCAAAAGACAAGACGAAAGGGACTATGAATTATGTGAACCGGACTTTCAAAACTTGTCTCTCAACGACATTGAAGATCTGTATCTTGCCAAGGTACAGGGAAGAATGAGACAATTCTCAACTGAAATTCAACATGAATACATCAAGTCCTTGCTCATCTTCATCAGAAGCATAGTGATCCAGGAACGTGTAGAAGATTTACAACTTGCTGTTGAATCATATCAGACTCATGTCAATCTCACCAGACCTCAGCTAGAACTTCCTGACATCAACCATCTTCCACAATACACTCTCGTCAGCAAACCATTCGGAGTAGTTTACCGTAGTGAACTACAACGCAACTGCTTGATGGCGTGTCGAGATCTTCATAAGTTTGGGGACCACACATTGAAGAAGGTTAGGGATGGGTTAGCTTATCGGTTAAAGGAGATACATGAAGGCATCGGGTTGAAGAAGCGATGGAATTCTCAAGAAAAACGGGATGTTAAGAGGATCATCACTCGGATCGATGAAAGGTTGTACAGAAGGGACCAGTTCAGAACTCTGGAGAGCTTTGTAGGTGGTCGTCCCAGGATTACTCTCACAGGCTATCAACGCCCTGTTCGCATTCCTGGAGATATTGCTGGACTACCTGGTACCCCTTAAATTGTTTCAATTTCATACTAATTTAGATGTGTGATTATTTAATGATTATGGCTTGTGCACACATAACAGTGTACAACCCGTTCTTGTAATGAAAGGACCCTGTGGTACGCTTCAGTGCCACAATCCTTATAAAAGGAGCGAAAGCTTCTTACTTTTGAGTAAAACCTATCAAACCTTTCATTTTTAAAGGTTTTGCTCAAAAGAACAAGTACTTCCCCTTACGTTTTCAAAACCTCAAAAGTTAGTATTACTTGTTGAGGGGGAGTATTTGCTAAAACTTTGTTCACAAATTGTTCTTCGTGATAATCTTCCCAAAAAACTCGAAATGGTCATATTTAATATCAAAACGTTATCAAAAATAACATTTATATGCCATTTTTGAGGGGGAGAAAATTATTGTGATAAGAAATATGTTGATTTGCTATTGAATCGTCATGTGAAAAGACTTAACCCATGAATTGACGGGATCTGAACAGTCATACATTGAAAAGATTTGTCTTCCAAAGACTTATCCAAGTAAATTGTACTTATTAGAGAAGCTCTTGATAGACATGAACTTTGACGGGTTTGACAACCTTTCGAGGTTTGTCCACACCTTCAAGGTAGTTATTAGAGCTAGTTGTCACCTAAAAGCTGACAATGTAACTCTTTAACTATGCAACGTAACCGTGTCCCTCAGGGAATTGTCTATCTTAAGCAGATCAATTCAAAAGTGCGCACTCTTCTCTCACCATGCAGATTTCTGTCTAAACACTTAAGCACGTGTGGAGGGGAGTATTTCTGCAAATGATCAAACTCTTACAGTGGTACAAAATGTTTTTCAATCATAACCACTTTGAGAGATTTTCAAGAAAATGGTTTTATGGCAACATAGGTTAGTCATGGAGTTATAAGGTGACTAAGGTTAGGAATAACCGTCCTATGATCCACCAGATCCGGAGGGATCTACCCAAGGACATCAAAAATAGTTAGTACTTAGAAGTCCTTAGGTATGATTATAAAAAGGAGAAAATGAGAATCGAAGAAAGAAGAATTAAAAAGAAAAGCAAAGAAAATGGTGAAAAGAAATAGCCCTCCAGATTATTCAACCTAGGGCAGACACCGGGTTCAATTCATATGCTACTGGTTGTCACTTAGTGACACCGGTATTGAAGATTAAAAGTCGTCATGGACCTAGTGACGCATGCACTAAACCTTCTTAGCCACTCAAGTTTCTCCCAACAGAAGCTTGTTTCATTCTCACAGGGAACCCTACGTAAACTATCAGCTTTTTCTTAGAGATTGCTGGTATTGAAGAAGGAGACCCTCTCCCTAGTCTCCGCTCAGGAAAACCAAAGTGCACTATTGAGTCTAGAGCCACGAGATTCATCATAAGATCTCTTAGGTACACTTGACAATTCATCGCTTGTCATTCAATAATAAGAACGCAAGTGATATATTATCGTGTCCTTCACAGATCTTAGCAATATGTCAAGAACATTTATGAGAGGTTCACATATGTGATCTTCAGTGATTGAATGGAAACTCCTGCCAGGGTCAACATCAAATAGCCCTGACAGCAGGTCACTTCGGTAACTCCCCATGGATTACGCTTAGTGTGTCTCAAACGGTCTACAGTCGTGAGGTGATGCTTTGGTGTACCTTAGCGACTCATCTGAACTGTAGGTGTACTTCGGTACATCGTGTTATCTCACTTATGGGACTCCAGTTCAGGAACGGCCTTTGTGAGAATTAGAGACGTGTTTTCACACTATGCTGTTAACACCCTCGAAATTCAAACTTGTAAGTGCCGGAATCCACTTATTACTAACCGTGTGTATGTTTTTCTTCTTATGGAAGCTCTAGAGCGGACTGATCGTGCAGATTCTTCACATGCTCATACCGACATCATCACTAATGCAAGTTCTCTCCAAAGGCAACACAAAAGTCAGAATGATTCTACGTCAAATCAAAGAATCTACAAAGTTTAAAGACTAAGAGAACTTCATCAGTACTGTAATCCAACGTTAAAGAGCGTGTGAGCATGTTGGAGAAAGACGTGGAGACACTGGAGCAACGAAGCAAACCTGATGCAGAGAACAACAACATACTATCACTTTCACCACAAAGAACAAAGAACTAAAGAACAAAGATAAAGATGACGTCAAAGCAGAACTCTTCAAAGGAAACAATTTCTCTACACTGGGGAGATTGTTCAAATCTAGACAATTCTTCTCACAAGAAAGAAGAATGTCAGAAGACGTCAAAGCTACTATTACATCAACACCTACATCGTTTATCACTCTATCATTCATCAATAACACTTAGGGGGAGATTGTTGGAATCACTCCTAAACTATATTTCAAGTGTTAGTGATTCATATGTAATAGTTAGCTTAATATGGCTTTTATGTTAGTAATCAAGGCTAGGCTTATGTAGAAAGCCCATAAGCCTAGGCCAAGCCCAATAAGTAAAAGGATGGGAACTTGGAGTGTTGCCCTAGTTCCCTCCTATAAATACTCTTGCATAACCCTCACTTGAGGGTTGGTTGTTCAAGTTACACATTTCACTCCTACGCATAACATTTTATTTATTCATACGTGTGTGTTTGTGTGATTGTTCATCCGATCTCTTATCTATTTCTTCTATTTGGAGCAAATTTTGTTACTAATATGGTGACATAACATTATTTTTGGAGCAAATTTTGTTAGGATTTAGTAAATCCAGTTATTAAAGAGTCTGTTACCTCAAGTATATGTAATCATTAGAAAGCTCGTAGTCGTAGATTATTATAAGTTAAGTAGTATTTAGTTAAGTAATACCATGGAGGACGGATGGGTCTTTACCCACTGTATGCCTGATCCACAGCCCGTTAGGTGGCATTTTGTGTAAAGACTATAAATACTCTCTACCTTCCAAGGTAGAGAGTTGGAGCTCATAATAAGATTTTTCTTTCTCTCATTAAAGTTCCCAAACCTCTAACTTTCTCTCTCTAGAAAATCATCTATACGCCTACTTGTGTTTGTGTTATGATGTGTATGTGAAATCCAATATGTTACAAATGGTATCAAGAGCCATGGTTTGATCATCTCTTACATATCCTTGGATTTCTAGTGGTTTTTAGATGGTTTTTGAGTTTGAAAAAGTTTAGTGGTTTTTGCATCATTTGGTTTATTTCTAGTGTTAAAATTTGAATTTTGGGTGTACTTTTGTGTTTAGAATCATTGTATGTGCTTGGGTTTTGATTTGGTAAGCTTGAATCACTGTGGTTGAGCTTGTTTTGGATTGAAAAGTGTGTTTTTGAAGTTTTTCTTGGTAGCGACTTGGTTCTCGTAGTGAATTTCATCTTAGCGACTTGCTTCAGTAAAAGGTAGCGAGTTGTAGTGCGTTTTGGTAGCGACTTGGTCCTAGCGACTTGCCTTTTGAGATAAGACGACAAACAATACACTTAGTGGATTCTCCACTACGGGTAGAGACTTGGTGAAGGTAGCGACTTGCTTTCAATTTTGTTAGCGACTTGTATTTAAGTTTCTTAGCAATTTGGACCTTAGCGAGTTGCTATTTAGCGACTTGGTGCTTAGCGACTTGTTGTCATAATTCTCAGCGACTTGGTGTTAGCGACTTGGATCTTAGCGAGTTGTTCTTTAGCAACTTGACTGTGTCTTAGCGACTTGGCATTATAGCTACTTGATTTCATAATACTTAGCAACTTGGTGCTTAGCGACTTGGTTCAAGGTTTCTTAGCGATTTGGTTGAATTTTTGTTTGTAATACGGTTTTCTCTTGATTTAGTAAAATCCTGTGAAAGAATCTATTTCCCGGTTTAATCATTGAGTTATAAAATCCCGTGTAATCTTTAAACATGTCTACCAATGTACCTACAATTATCTCCACTGTTGCCGAGGATGTTCAAGCAGCTGGTTCAGATACTCGTCCACCCATGCTTGACAGAACTGACTACGATTCTTGGGCTCAACGAATCAGATTGTATTGTCTTGGAAAGGAAAATGGGGTCAACATTCTTAAATCCATTGATGAAGGACCTTATCAGATTGAGACTACAAGAGACTTAATTGATACAGCTGCAGATGGAACAATGATCTATGGAATAGACAAACCAAAGACGTATGATGAGCTCAATGATAAGGAGAAGAAGAGATTCGATGCTGATATCAGGGCTTCAAACATCATACTTCAGGGTCTTCCAAAAGACATCTACAAGCTGATCAATCACAACACTGAAGCCAAGGAAGTTTGGGATAATGTCAAGATGCTTCTCTCAGGTTCTGAATTGACTAAAGAAGACAGAGAATCTCAACTGTATGATGAGTTTGAGCACTTTAAGATGAAACCAGAAGAGAGTATCTATGAATATTATGTGAGGTTCCATAAACTGGTGAATGATATGAGGAATATCAAGATGACCATGCCAAACATTCAACTGAATTCAAAGTTTGTAAACAACATGAATCCCGAGTGGCACAAATTTGTCATGTCTGTGAAGCTAACCAAAGGACTAAAGAATACAAACTATGAGCAATTGTATGCCTTCCTTCTTCAGAATGAGAGGCATGCTATGTTTGAAAAAAGGATTCTTGATCAGTTCAAAACCAACCAGGGAGAGACAAGCTCATCAAATGATTCAACTGCCTTTTACACAAATGTGGGAATTACCACCAAAGCTTCTCAAGTTATACCCATGGGTAATGGCAATCACAAACTCATTCCCGATCCAATGTTCAAACAAGCTGATGCTGATGCAGCCGTGGGAAACTTCATTAATCAACTGGCTCTCATGATTAGTCAAAACATGAACTCTCTCCCACACACGAACAACAACCTTAGAACAGCTTCCAATCCACACAATCAAGCCACTGTCAGAGATGGGAAGGTTATGGTGCAGCCAGTTCAAGAAAGGCAGTACAAACAAGGAAGAGGTGGAGTTGGTAGAGGATATGTGGGAAATCAGAATCGGGGAAGGATTGGAAATCAAGGACAAGCAAAGCCGATCAAATGCTACAACTATGGTGGTGAGGGACACATTGCTAGGAACTGCACATCTCCAAAACGTCCACAGAATGCAGAATACTTCAGGACAAGATGTTGCTCGTGCAAGCTCAGGATAATGGTGCAGCTTTGGATGAAGAGGAGTTGTTGTTTCTTGCTGAAGGCAATGCCAAGACTTATGATGCAGATGTGGATGAGCAGCCAATTCAGGAGATAGGTTATAATCATCAGAATGCCTTTCAAGTCGCCGACTGTGATGCATACGACTTTGACGTCGATGATGAACCTACTGCACAGTCAATTTTCATGGCTAGCATTTCTCCAATGGTCTCTCCAAAGGTCTCTTCCCCACAACAGGCTGGTCAATCAAAGGAATCAATCATTTCAGAGGTACTAAAACTATACGATGAAGTTGATGTGCAAAAGATACATGACGAAGTACAATCAACTGTAATTATTGAGCCAGATATTGAAAATATGGGTAATATCAATGTTGTCCCATATGATCAATATGTGAAACAAAGTGAAAGTGAGATTGTACCAAGTGATGTATCTTCTGCAGTCAATGATGACTATGTTTTTGATGAATACACTGCATGTGCCCCTGATGAGTGTCTAAATACTCATCATTTTTGTACTGTTTAGAATGCCAAAAACATCTGAAAACACTCAGAAAAGCATCAAAATAATCTAAATATCACAAATAAGTGTTTTATGTGTTTTAAATGCAAAAATGTCAAAATCAGATGAAAAACATATCAAGTTTGCATAATTGGCAGTTTTAGTCCCCCAAGTTTTAAAAGTTGTCAAATTTAGTCCCTGGTAAATCAAAATAAAGAAAAATGTTATTTAAAGTCCCTAAGGATTCTTGAGTTGTAAAAATTGGTCCTTGAAATTCAAGTTTGCAGAAATTACAACTTTGGTCCCTCAAGTTTAAAAAGTGTCAAAAATAGTCCTTGGATTTTTAAAAAAATGGAAAAGAATCAAAATTAGTCCTTGTGCTATTCATATTTGGCAGGAATGATCCTTATTATAACTTTAGAAAGTTGGCAGTTTTGGTCCTTCAATTTTCAGAAAATTACAAAATTAGTCCTTGTATTAAACAAACCAATTGGACCCCCTTTTGTATTTTAAACCCCTGCCAATTAGCCTTGACCCCCCATTTTGGACCCCCCTTTATTAAATATCCATCGGTAAAAAATAGTCAAAGCGCGCCCAAACTGCTTCCACTGTTCATCTCCTTCCATCGCCTGTAAAACCGAAACCAGAGTGGTTTTTTCTCCACTTGCCCTTTCCACCTGTCTTCCCAGCTGTATACCAACCCCCCTCCACCTCCACAATCTCCCAAACTTCATTAATTGAGAAAACCTGCTCAAGACTTATTTGGCGCCAAAACTCCACTTGTACGAATATGATGAAATATGAAGATCCAATGGCTCAGATAAGGTGGGATATGTTCAGAGATGTCGACAAGCTCCAAAAAGATCTTTATATAGAAGCTAGAAGCAATGTAGTAGGATATCTAGAGTAATTTTATTTTTTGTATGTCGTTTTTATATAATTTAAATTTCCAGTGCATTTCAAAGCTTTAAAACATCTTGTAATCTTATTTCAGTATAATAAAAGTTTGTTTACAGTTTCAATTTCAAGTTTTATATACGAATTCAATTTATGCAATTTTTGAGCCAAAATCTCAAATTTAGCTTAAGTTGATTGTAGTTGTTACTAAGGATTGGAAAATCTCACATAAGCTCTTATAAAGCTTTTCTAAGCTTTTAGAATCATTAAAATTCAGTTTAGACTCAAAACTCAAAAATACCAAAAATTACTAAAAAATTAGTTAAAAATAAAAAAAACAAATGAAATGAAGATCAAGACTGGTGCAGTGCTGATTTTGGATTGCTTGTTGGTATAGAGCTTCTTGGGAAGCTATAGGGTGTGATCTCAGACCTTGGTTCTCTATTTTATGCTTGAACTCATCTTGTAAGTCATTTCTTCAAAACTTGCAATTTTAAGTATAAGTGTTTTAATCTAGTTAATTTTAGCTTAAATCTATTTAAACATAGTTAATATTAGTTAATCAATAGGTCACTTGGTCTAAAAATCTGTTTTAATACATTAAGCTTCAAAACTGCTTCTTAAAGGGTTGTTTGGATTTGTTTGTTTAACTGAGTTAAAGCTTTTTCAAGCCTTTGCTTGTTGTTGTCTTATGTAACAATAGGTTCTAATAACTCATTTCATCAATAAAATTCAGTCCTTGTTTAAGTAAAAAGTCAAAATAAGTTTTAAACTTATCTTAAGTGTTTACTGTTAAGAATTAGGATTACATATTGCATCAAAGTTGCTTGTAACTTAGTACTTTAGCTTAAACCAATCTCATTGTAGCTTATTACAACTTATTCAGTCCATAGAATTGATTCAAAGTTCATATAAGTCAAAGTTTTAGTGTAAGATAAAAAGTCAAAATTTAAGTTTGGTCGTTTTTGAATAAAATGGATAATTTTATATAGGACATAATATTAAGATTTAGTCTATATGCTTTTGGGATATTAAAGTTTAGCTGCTTAACTAAATTAGAAAAATATTAGTTAACCTTTAATCAGCTTATAAAGTGCTTATTTCTTAGCTTCTTTTTAGTCCTAGTCTGAAAATCATGCCCTGTGCACAGTTGAGCCTATCACTTTCACAAGCTCTCAGAGAGCTTATTAGTGACACCTAGCTTGTGCACTTTAGCTTTTTGAGAAGCTCACCTAGCTGTCTCAAGGTTCCAATTCTTATTTTTCAATCTCTAGCTTATTTGATAGGTCTGCTAAGAGCTTTTTGTTTGTCCCATTCCACTCAGTACAATGACCAATCATGGTTTTTCAGTTTCTTCATAAGCTTCTCACAAGCTTATTAGTATAAGCCAAACTTTGTAATTTAGTTTTTTAGAAAGCCTAGCTGGTATACTTGCTTGTTCAATTACTTATTTTCATTTTCTAGCTTATTACAATGCTTAAAATTAAGCTATAAAGTACCTAGCAAACCAAAAAGGTACACTGTTTAAACAGATAAGCTTGTGCTTATTTGGAATAAATTAAGTGCTTATTTCTAAGTAAATTTGCTTTTTCAATTGTCACTTTAGCTTATCATCATTTACTTAGCTTATTTTCAGTTCATCCTTTTGCTTATTCATTAACTTAATAGCCATCTTAGCTTAATCTTGTGCTTATTCATTCTTATTGCTAACTGTTAAGATAATAAGCTCAAACTGAGCTTATTAGTGATTTCCATAAAAAGTTGTAGTTTTAAAATTTGCTTATCTAAGTATACTTAATAAGTTTGTAAAAGAAAAATCCAAAAAAAAAAAATAGTTTGCAAAAAGACAGTGCTGGGATTCGAACCCTGGCCACCCAGCTCACCACACACACACCTCACCAACTGCCCTTGGGTCTTTTTCTGGTTTAACTTCGCACTATCTAATACTTAACCCCTTGTTTTCTTTTAAGCTTATACGAGCTTATTAGCTTATTTACAGCTTATTAAAACTAGCTTTTTCAACTTTTGTATTTTTCTTAACTTTGTATTAGTATAAAGTATTTTACAAAAAAGTTTCAGATTTTTCTAAATAGTTTTAGTATTTTTAATCATTTAATTAGTCTAAAATAGTATTTAATTCATAATAAAAAATATAAAAGTCAAAAAAATATAAATCTTTTTTCTAAAATTTTCTTTTGTCATATAGTAGGTAAGAAAATTGTTTTTACACTCGTAGGACTTTTATTTCACAAATTTTACGTTTTTACTTGCGCACTCGCGTAATTTTTATACAGAACGCACGTTTTCATTTTAAGTCACGATTTTAGATAATTTAAGTTTACGTTTTAATTAAAATAGTTTATTTAAGTTATTTTGTTTTATAAATCACAAAAACATCATTGTAAAAATAGTGATAGCGTTTATGTAATATATTTTAGCTTTTTAATTTTCTTTAATTTGCATTTAAGCCCCTGTAATTTACAAAACTTTTTCTTTAGGTATAAATAACTCAAAATCCTTACTGATCACTATCCTTAGTGATTATTCGACATCTGTCTGTGTTAAACACTATTCATCCTCCGTGGGACTTAACGACCCAGGAATCCACTATATTCCTCTGATCTTAATTGTATTGCTTTCTGAGCTGTTTGAAGTTTTTTACGGTTGACCATTCACAAGTGGTTAGCTTGTGTGAAAAACTTGACTGTTCAGGAGCCAATCAGCCCCTAATGATTCTGTTATCTCTGAACTTAATGCCTATAAAGAACGAGTGGCTATTTATGAACAACGTGCTAAGTTTGAGTTAACCACCCTTGAGCAGGAAATGGATGACCAAATACGTACAATTATTAGAAAAGGTAATTTTAGAGAAGAAGTATTAAAACAAGAGTTAAACTCCTTACAAGAAAAGCTTTCTAAAACTGTTAAGCAAAAGCAAGAACTTGAAGATAGTGTTAAAGTGCTTAAACAGGAATTTAATGCCAAGGAATCAAAACTTTTGAATGATTTTTCTAATCTGAAAACTTTGAAAAATAAACTAGAAAATAAGTTGTACATACAAGGGAACACCATTCAGACTGCTCACATGGTCACTAAGCATAGAGTCTTAAGCGATAGACATAGTGTGCCCATTGTAGATAAACCCAACCCTAAGTATGGTAAGATTGCAAAGGCTGCTCAAAATATGATGGCAATGAGATTCTTAAACCTAGACAGACACCTAGTTGCGGTGAGTGCACTGAGGAAGATAGAAAATTAGATGTTGCATCTAGGGAAAAAATGAATAAGAAGCTTGAAAATCCTAAATGCAAAGAGAAGAAAATAAATATCAGACCCCATGATTACAAAAAGGAAAATTGGATTTCCTTGAACAAGTTTAAGCCTCAAATGTTGTTAACGCCCGAACAAGTGTTCTGGAGAAAGGACTTAGACAAGCAAAAAGCAGAAAATCTTGTTGAAACAAACCCTCCCCTTAGGAAAATGCCTGCAGCGACTGTGTATCCTCCAAATACACCAATGCATTTAGTTCCTAGAACTATTGCCACTAAAAGCAAGACCTTAATCAGTCAATATGTTATATTTCAATTATTTGTTGACTTTGAGAAAACTTGTAAGAAAAGGATCACACCCACTGGGATAACTGAAGGGGAAAGGGGTTTTGAGCAAACAAAAGAATGCTATTTAATTGAGGTCATGCCTTTCTTTAAACAATTAAAAGATCAATTTGAGAGTCTTAAAAAGGGGATGGATTCAGATATTAAAGGAATGGAAAAGGAATTTGATGCAATGATAGCTGAGGTTAGTGACTATGAGCGAGCATTAAAATATAATGAAATTGAGAGGAAGAACTTGCATACCTTAAATGAGAATCTGATTTCTGAATGTATCTCTCAAGATGTGTTCTACACTGCTACCAATTGTTCTATTACTGCTTCCCAATTTCATGAATTATCTGTTGCTTTGAAAGTCTCCCATGATCG
Organism: Chrysanthemum seticuspe; assembly: GCA_019973895.1. Lineage (NCBI taxonomy): Eukaryota > Viridiplantae > Streptophyta > Magnoliopsida > Asterales > Asteraceae > Chrysanthemum > Chrysanthemum seticuspe. The sequence continues at coordinate 76,183,229 of BPTQ01000002.1, forward strand.
TGTCATTGAGCTTGAAATCAAAAACTCTAAACTAAGTGAGAAAATTGAACAGGATGATCACGACAATTTGGTAAACATTTTTCTAAGCTAGAAGTTGAACATTTTGATTTACAACTAAAATATCAACATCTCAAAGAAAATGTTAAAACCTCAAACATCAAGATATCCTCGGATGTTCCAGAGTTTGATGCAGTTTTTGAATTAAACAAACGTGATAAACATATTCAAGCTCATCATAACACGATCAGAAAGATGAAAGCCAAAATTTCTCAATTAAAGGGTGAAATGAACAATGTGGTTGGCTCCCAAATACCTCCTCCTTTAGATTCTCGGAATTCTCAAAATTTTCATCTTCAAAACTTGGTTAATGCTTTACAAAAGGAAAATGAGAGTTTTCTAGAAGAAAATGAAAAGGTTAAAAGACATTTCAATGAGTTATTTTAATCAATAAAAGTCACTCGTAACAAAAATAACGAGAAAATAACTTCGTTGCAAAAGTAAATTGAGAATCTGAAGAGTTAGGTAAAAGGGAAAATGAAAATGACCAATGGGGAGAATGGTGCATCAAAGGTGCATGTTTATAATAAATATGCTTTGTCTGTAAAATATGTTCCTCCTCATCTTAGGAATAACAAACTTGCAATTCAAACATATTTCTCATGCCTTAAGGATAGTCTAGAATGTCTCCGTGAGATTGTAGAAGAGGATAAGTTAGAGAAACCACTTGATAATGCAATTGGCCATGCATGCTTATATGCCAAACGATCTCAAGAGCTTCTAGAATGCTTAATTACGATATGCCCTAAATCCTTAGGTGAGCAAGTTAATCCCTTGATACCTTGTTCTATGCCTAGTGCCAAGTATGCAACTCATTCAATGCCCAATGTTATGAATGTGAACTTAAGTGTGCCTTCAAGTAGTTCAGATCCCAGCACATCTAAACAGGAAATGCAAAAAGTAGCAAAACCAACTAATGTTCCCATTCCCTCCACAGGAGTAATCAGTGACATTAAAGCGAGAAGGTTAAAATCTCAAGGCAATACAATGAATGATAGGACCTCACAAGCTAAGAATGTGCATTGGAAGAGAGTAGAAGACCAACCTAGGAACTTTAAGTTTGAGTTGAATAAAACGAATCGTGTTGATTCTAGTATTAGCCATAGGCGTACTGTAATTAATTCGAATTCTGATACTATCTGCAAACCATGTAATGATGTCTGCTTGAATTCTGTTGCTAATCATGAATGTGGTGTGAATGTTTTGTCTAATGCTGTCAAATGCCCAGTTAAAATTGTTAATGCTAAAAATCATGCTAAGAAGGCTAAAAGGCAAAGACGAAAGAAAGTTAGAAAACAGTGGAAACCCACAGGAAGAACATTTAGTAAGATAGGCTATCAATGGATACCTTTTGGCCATAAGGTTAATCAGTTCTACCCTCAATCTGCTAAGACAATGCCCATTAGAAAATGGATGCCTACTGGTAGAACTATTCCTTTAAGAAGTGAACATACTTTGAATAGGTCAAATATGGACACCAGTACTGCATCTATTCCTAATGATTCCATTGCTTATATTTCTGATATGGGTGTTTCTATTTCAGATGTGGGTGTTCCAATCACTGTTACTAACCAAATGGAACCCATTCTTGCATGGGGATCCCAATTATCCAGTTATCCATTCTTGTCTGTGTTCAACTGCAGATCGTTCAAATCGTTCTGTGGTACCTGGACTCAGGCTGTTCCAAGCATATGACTGGAGACCGGTCGCGGCTCATGAACTTCATGAGCAAATTCATCGGGACTGTTAGATTCGGGAATGACCATTTCGGTGCAATTATGGGTTATGGAGACTATGTTGTGGGTAAAAGTGTAATCTCCAGGGTATATTATGTAGAAGGTCTTGGTCATAATCTGTTCTCTGTTGGTCAATTCTGTGATTCCGATATAGAAGTGGCTTTTAGAAAACATACTTGCTTCGTTAGAGAACTTGATGGTGTGGAACTGTTAAGAGGAACTCGGGGTTCAAATCTATACACCATCTCTATCGAAGACATGATGAAGTCCTCTCCAATCTGCTTGTTGTCAAAGGCTTCAAAAACAAAATCATAGTTATGGCATCGTCGTCTCAATCACTTGAACTTCGGCACCATTAATAACCTTTCTAGAAAGGATCTTGTCAAAGGATTACCCAAATTGAAATATGAAAAAGATCATCTTTGTTCAGCTTGCCAATTGGGAAAAAGCACAAAACATGCCCACAAACCAAAACCCACAAACTCAGTAATGGAAGTTCTTCATACCCTTCATATGGATCTATGCGGACCAATGAGAGTGCAAACTATAAATGGGAAGAAATACATTCTAGTAGTTGTTGATGACTATTCTCGATTTACATGGGTAAAGTTTTTGAGGACAAAGGATGAAACTCCAGATGTCATCATCAAACTTATCAAACAGCTTCAGGTTCGACTCAACAATACTGTCAGAATTATTCGAACAGACAATGGAATAGAGTTTGTTAACAAAGACTTAATTCAGTTTTATGAAAGTGTTGGAATCAGTCATCAAAGAAGTGTTCCACGAACTCCTCAACAGAACGGTGTGGTTGAAAGATGAAATCGAACTCTTGTGGAAGCCGCAAGAACAATGCTAGTTTATACAAAGGTTCCAATGTTTCTATGTGCTGAAGCCATTGCTACTGCTTGCTACGCCCAAAATCGTTCCCTTATACATACCTCTCATGACAAAACTCCATATGAACTGGTCTATAAACGAACACCTGATTTATCCTACCTTCGTGTGTTTGGTGCTTTGTGCTACCCAACAAATGACAGTCAAGATTTAGGTAAGTTAAGAGCTTAGGCGGACATTGGAGTTTTTGTAGGTTATGCATCAAACAAGAAGGGTTACCGAATCTACAACAAAAGAACCCAAAATATCATGGAAACAATTCACGTTACGTTCGATGAGCTGACCGGTCAAATGGCTCTAGGACAATCCAGTTCTGGACCCGCATCTCAACCTTCATCGAGTAGTCCTATCAGTTCTACTCTTGTTTCTAATCCCTCTCCAGCAACTCCTTATGTACCTCCATCAGAAGATAATTTAAAGAAATTGTTTGATCCAATGTTTGATGAAGACTATGAACCAAATGCTGATGAAATGTCAATTCCATCAACAGAGGCTGCTCCTATCCCTGTGAATGAAGTCAACCCTTCAGTCTCAATATCATTAAGTCAAGAAGCGCCTGCTGCTGATCACTCTGTCTCATCAACAAATCATCAATCATCGAATGTACATCATGGAATTGTTTCTGGCACCCATGATGAATGTTAGGAATTAGATAATTCCGGTATTGAAGAGTCGGTCACCCCAACTATTATCTAGCACAAGTTAGCTCGTAGATTTGTCATCAGTTACGTTTTTATGTAGTTAATTAGTTAGTTAATAGCTTTAAATAGTTTAGTGCAACACCGTGGAGGAAGGTCGGGTCTTTACCCACTGTATCCCTGATCCACAGGCTGTCAGGAGGTCGTTTAGTTTGTAACCTATAAATACCCTCTACCTTGCAAGGTAGAGGGTTGGATGTTCTTTGGTAATCTAATATTCCACAAGTTTCTCTCACTAGAATGTCCCACTCTTTCTCTCTCTAAAACCATCTATGTGCTCATGTTATGATGTGTATGTGAAAAGTTATATCTTACAATTGGTATCAAGAGCCATGGTTAGATCATATCTTGCACATCTTTGGATTTATAGTGGTTTTTAGGTGGTTTTTGAGTTTGAAAACGTTTAGTGGTTTTTGCATCATTTGGTTGATTTCTTGTGTTAAAGTTTGAATTTTGTTGGTACTTTTATGTTTAGAATCATCACAAGTGTTTAGGTTTTCATTTGGTAAGCGTGAATCATCTTGGTTGGGTTGTTTTTGGATTAAAAAGTGATGTTTATATGGTTTTTCAAGTTAGCGACTTAGCTCACGGAGTATATTCTTCCTAGCGACTTGCATCACAAAATTGTAGCGAGTTACAACTTTAAACCTAGCGAGTTAGACCTAGCGAGTTAAAGTACAAGTAGTGGACTCTCCACTACGGGTAGCGACTTGGTGGTAGCGACTTGGTCTGTAGCGAGTTGCTCTTTAGCGACTTGCATTGTTAGCGACTTGAGTAGCGAATTGCTGCTGAAATTTTGCTAGCGACTTGTGTGTTAGCGAGTTACCTGATGAGTGTCTAAATACTCATCAGTTTTGTACAAAATAAACTGCAAAATCATCTGAAAACACTCAGAAACACATCAAAATGATCAAAATATCACAAATCAGTGTTTTATGTGTTTCAAATGCAAAAATATCAAAATCAGATGAAAAACATATCAAATTTGCAAAAATTGCAGTTTCAGTCCCCCAAGTATCAAAAGTTGTCAAAAACAGTCCCTGAGCACATAATTTCAAAAGTAAAGTCACCAAAGGTCCTTTTAAAATCAAAACTTGTCAAATTTAGTCCTTTGGTGAAAAATATATGAAAAGTTTTGAGAAAATTACAAAATGGTCCTTCAACTTTCAAAATTGGCAGAAATGGTCCCTAGAAAATTGCAAAATGGCAACATTGGTCCTTGTACTTTCTGAGAGTGTCACTTTTGGTCCCTTGAAACAAGTTTGAGATGTGGCAGCTTAGGTCCCTACAATTTCAGACTTTACACTTTTAGTCCTTGAAGTTTAAAACCCTTCTAAACCTATTTTGGACCCCCTACCAATTCTGGCCCCCTGTCATTAAACCATTGTGAACCCCCCCTATTATTATCTCTTTGGTCAAATCCCTGGTCAATCTCCTCAAGCCCGCCAAAAAGTCACCACTTACCTGCTTTGCCTGCAACCTGCTATACCCATCCCCCCTCCTCCATTCCCACTCTCCCATGTTCCCCACTCCACAACTACCTTCCAAGCCTCATTAAATGCCCCCCCCAACCCCTCACTCAACCTCCAATTTGCAGACAAGAATTTGGCGCCAAAATCAAGTTTAAACGGCTGAGATTGATTCAAGCCATCCAATGGCTAGGAATTTGTTGGGAAATCATCAGAGAAGAGAGATAAAGTGATTGGGTTATAAAAAGACAGAAAGAGGAGCAAGTAAAGGAGTCTTGTAATTTTTATTTTTATTTCTTATGTCGTTTTCATGTTAAGTCTTTCAATTCAGTATAAACTTGTAATCTTTTGTTAAAGTATGTTAACTTAAAGTATTTCAGTGTATTAAAACTCAATTCAAGTATCAAATTTCAGTTTGTTGTTACATGTCTCTTTTATGTCCACTGTTGCAAATTTCCAAGTATAAATCTTGTTCACAAGCCTCAAACAGCTCATTTCTCAGTATTTATAAGCTTATACAAGCTTCACATAGCTTTCTATAAGCTTACATTGCAGATTCTAGAAAGTTGGGTCTTTGGTCAAAGAAAGTCAAAAAAAAAGGGTCAAACTGGTAAATGCAGTTGGACATGGGTTGATGCAGTGGAAATGGGTTGAATAGTAGCTAGTTGGGTTGAAATTGATAGATTAGTGGTTCATGGTTTCAAGGTTTCAAGCTATAGCAGCTTTGGACTCTTGTAAGTCACTTTCAAGTTTTTTATGCATTTTCTGATTTTGTAGTCAAATCTGGATCCATTCTGTTTTAGAAGCAGTAATTAGGTTAGTAGAATGTAGTTTGATCATTAATATAAGTTGGATCAATGTTTTGATAAACTTTTATTGCATAACAGTAGTTAAGGGAGTGTTTGGATTTGTAGTTTAAACTGCCCTTGGGGCTTGATCAGTGGTTCATGTCTTTTGGTATGTGATTGTTAGCTCAAAATAAACTCACTTAAGTCAGTAATTGGTGCTTGTTGCTTGTAAAAGTCAAAATTTATGTTAACTGTTTCCAACAGTTAACCTGTTGGAATTTTGGAAATCCAAACTTGTGTTTTGTGTTTAAAAGTCTCAAACAAAGCTTGCAGAGGCTTCATTACATCATAACAAATCATAATCAACCATAAAATTAGATCCAAACTTCATAAAAGTCAACTGTGTCTCCATTTTTCAAAAGTCAAATCTTGTCAAAAATTGGATTTGTGCAGAACTATCAGCAGTCACACAGGTTTCATTAAAGCTTTTCAAAGCCTGAATTTTTGGTTACAAGTAGTGCTCTAGGTGGTCTATAAGACCTAACATCTGGTTTTAGCTTAAGCTTCCTGAATAAGCTTCTGCATAAGCTCAAAACAGGCACTCAGTTGCCCTGCACCACTCAGTATATACTGAGTGGTTTTCTCAGTGTGTATACAAGCTTGCACAGGGCTTGTATAAGCTTTTCAAGGTCTAGTCTTTTGGTTAACAATAGTCACTTAGGTCTAGTTGAGATATCAATAATTGGATTTTAGTTTGTAGCTTATTTTGTTGCTTATTTCTGGCCTGCAAGTTAGCTCCTAAATCTGTTTTTAGCTTATATCAATAATCACCCAATCTGTGTTAATTTGCTATCCAGTGTTTAGAGCTTATTGTTTTTAGTTGAAATCTAGTTAATTTGGTATATTAGTGCTTCTGTGATCAGTGGGTTGCCTGTTTTAATCATTTGGCTTATTTAGTGCTTATTTCAATAAGCACTCTCACATCAGCTCCATAATCTTGTACACAAGTACCTGTTTTTCTAATTTTCATAGCTTCTTAACATTATTTTAGAGTTTCCCTGAATTTTTCAGATTTTTATAAGCTGTTTTGCTATTTTTCCTATTTTTAATTAGTTTTTAATACTTTTTAAATAGCATTTAATACAAAAAATTAGAAAAAGGTTCAAAAAAATAAGTTTTCATTTTTCTTAGGCTTAGATAAATATAAAAAGTAAAAAAAAGTAATTTTCCATATTTTTCATAGTTCATTTGGTAATTTTTAGTAATTTAATTAGTTTTTAATAGTTTAAAATTCATAGAAAATAGAAAAATAGTCACAAAAATACAAAAATAGTTTTGAAAAGTCTATTTTGATATTTTAGATTTTTCCAAGTCTTAATCTTATTTTTCTAGCTTAATTTCCTATTTTCTTGTATTTTAGATAATTAATTAATAGTTAAAAATAGTTTTTAATTAGATAATTAGTTATAAAAATAATTTTATTTTTCTAAATATTTTCTTATATCATTAGGTTTGTAAAAACATCATTTTCATATTTTTAGGGTTAATATTGAGTTAGTTTCACTTTTTAATTTGTACGTCACGTAGATTTTAATTTCAGTTTTATAAAAACTTAAAAACAAAAACATCATTTTAATTTCAGTGATAGCATTTATTTAATAGATTTTATCTTTTTAACTTTCTTTAATTAGCATTTAAGCCATTGTTATTTGTTGGCTTATTCCGTAGTTATAATCATAATCTGATCCTTTTTCCGTTCAAACTCCTCGATCACTAAACGTTTGATAAATCATCGCATAGCTCGCTGGGACATAACGACCCGGGGAGACTCTATACTCCTCAGATCCTCATTGATTTCGTGCTGAAGCTGTTTTAAGCTTTCTTACGCTTGCGTGAGAGAACTTGACGGTTTTAGGTTTAAACGTAAATTTTTATTTAAACGTACGTTTTAGGTTTTAAACGTTCATCACTTTAAATATAGTGATAGCGTTTATTTAATAGATTTTATCTTTTTAACTTTCTTTAATTTGCATTTAAGCCCCTGTAGTTTATGGGCTTTTTCCTTAGTTATAATCATCTTCAAATCTCTGTATCCGTTCAAATCTCCCGATCACTAAACGTTTGATAATCCATTGCACAACTCGCTGGGACATAACGACCCGGGGAAACACTGTACTCCTCAGATCTTCATTGCATTGGTTTTTGAGCAGTTTTAAGTCTGTTACAGTCTGTCATTCACAAGTGGCAGACTTGCGTGATTAGACTTGACTGTTTTGCGCGGATCAAATTTTTGGCGCCGCTGCCGGGGAGGTGTGCTGCGTAACGTACTTGTGTTTTATATCTATCCATTGTATATATTATATATAATATATTTCAGATTTCAAAAACAATATAAAACACAAAAACATTTTTTCCTTTACACAACTTGCCCAGTTTGATAAGTCCCTCAGTTACAACATTTGGTTGTTGGCTGTTTACAGTTGCTGAGCTCTGTCAGACCCAGATTCCCTTTCGAGGGGCGGTTGTTAGGAATTTCTTTTGTACATATATATATAACCTTTAAAAAAATACAAAAATATTTTCCATTTCTTTTTATAAAATCAAAAATCAAAAAGATTCTCCTCTCCTTTTCTAAGTTTCTTTTTAAGATTCTTAGACTCATCTTAAGTGATGAATATTCATAATTCTGTGAGTGGCAATCCCACTCCAATTTCTCACCCAATCTTTGAGTGGCAATCCCACTCAGTTTCCCCATGAACCAATTTAATTCGGGGTCGAGTCAAGCTAGCGACTCGGTTATCAAAAACAGTAGCTTCCTCATGAACAAATTAATTCGAGGTCGAGTCAAGCTAGTGACTCGGTAATCAAAAACAAGCCACACCATATGGGTTTTCACCCATATTTCTGTCTTTTTCCCCTTTCTACCATCTAAGTGTGGGGGTAATAACCCACCTGTTGTATATATGAAAAACTTTGAAAATTGTAAATATTAAAAAACAAAATAATTGTTGTGTTACCTCACTTAGTTTTGAATATTGAGGACAATATTCATTTCTAAGTGTGGGGGGGAAATTCTGGCGAATTTGATCATAAATGTGCCCTTTTAGTCCCTTTTTCCCCCAAAATGGCAAAATTTTAAAATTTCTTAGTGGAAGTACTATGTACTAAACACAACAAATGGTAATCAGTCCACCATGTTTGATAAACAAAGGATTGGCTAATCCAGGAGCAAACGGCTCTTGGTAAAGATATTTCAAATCCGTTTGTAGTTGACAACTTGCTAATAAGTTGTATGGTAATCAACTCACCATATCCTAAAAAGTGAAGAGTTGGCTAGCCCACAAGATTATGGCTTGTGGTAAAGGCAGTGGAAAATCCATAATTGGTTTTCAGCTCACCAAAGATAATGTTGATAATTTATCTAAGAGTTGGCTAGTCCAGAAGGGTACGGCTTCTGGTAAAGACGAATCAAATCCGTTTACAGCTTATGATTTGCTCAAAATCATTTGGTTATCAGTGTACCAAGGTTCTTACTTGAACTAAAACATTTGGCTACTCCAGAAGTGATGGCTTTTGGTAAAGAGTTTTTCAAATCCATTAAAGTTTTAAAAGATTGCTAGGGACTAGCAATAGTTCAGTGTGGGGGATTTGATATGTGTCTAAAAACACATATATTTTATGCTTTATAAACCCACAAAAACAATCAAAAACGCACAAATGACTCTCAAAATGATACAAATTCATAAAAATGTGTTTTTATGTGATTCAGGTACAAAAGATTGAAAAACAAGTGAAACTTGATCAATTTCACAACAATTGTCGTTTTCAGTCCCTGGAGTTACATAAATTGTCAAAACTAGTCCCTAAATGTTTTAAATGAATGAAAAGTCAACTTAAGTCCTTGGGAAATCAAAAATGTTCACAAAACATCCCTGGATAAAAGTTTACACAAAATGGCAATTTTTACCCCTCAAGTTTGCAAAATTGGCAAAAATAGTCCCTGGGTATTCAAAACTTGGAATTTTACAAATAATACCCTTGTACTATGCATGATTTAACAAATGGAACAATTCGATAACTTTTGGAAATTTACAATTTTAGTCCCTCAAAAATCCAAAAATGGCAATTAAGATCCTTTTAAGTTTTAAAATGGATTTTATACAAAAAGGATCCTTGTTTTATCAATGTTTTTCATGATTGGTCCTTATGAGAGTTTGGAAAAGTTGGCATATTCAGTCCTTGAGTTTGTTGTAATTGCAAAGTTGGTCCTTGTTGTTATTTCTTAAACCAAACGGATCCACATATATCCTTAGCCCATACCAAGCCCAACACCCAACCCAAACCCGGTCAACAAACAACCCAACTTGGTCAAATAAACACAAACGCGCCAAAAAAGTCCACCCTCTCCACTCTCACCTGCTTTTGCCTGCAAACCAGGAAACCCCATCCCCCCAGCTCATCCATATCATTTTCTTGCTCCCTCATCCTCAACAACAAACAAAAAAACCATTAATTACTTCCCCCTCATCTCACTCAACCTCACCCACTGCCATATAACCATTTCCCGCCAAAACCCAATCAAACGGCTAAGATAATTTTGAGCCATCCAATGGCTACCAAAGGAAGTGGGATTTTCTCAGTGGACAAGTGGAAGTATTTTTGGAGTATAAAAGGGAGAAGAAAGAGAGGAACAAGCACTTTTGGCCTTAAGCCTTAGTCAAGTAGTCATAGTTTTTACTGCTTTCTTAGTTTAAGTGTCTTTTAAGCTTTCAAATGTTGTATTTCATCTTAAATTAGTGTAATGAACCTTTTATTGCAGTTTAAATTCAGTTTAATCTCAGTTTCAATGTTTTTGCTTATTTCCTTTAAATTTTCAAGTTATTGGAATTTCATGTTAAATAGTTGTTTGATGGATTTTTTAAACTCAATAAGCTCTTGACAAAGTTTTAAGGTTTTCAAATTCATTAAAACAATCTCAGTCTTTTAAATTCAGAAAATCAAGAAAAATACTAAAATAGTCAATGGAAGTCAACTGTGGTTGAATAAGCAGTTCTGGGGTGAGAGAAGCCAAGCTGGATGGTTTTCTGGTTTCTAGCTTGTTGACACCAAGCTAGAAGTGGTTCTTAAGCCTTGGTACTCAGTTTTAAGTCTTGATCACATGTAAGCTTCATTTTTCCATTTTTTGTATTTTAATGTTTTACTGTTTTATATGCTATGATTTTGATGATTCTGTATTTATTTATTGTTATTATAGCTTTATATTAAGATTTTATGTTTTTGATTGGATTGTGGATTGATATTGCACTAGACTGCTAAACCATGTTTTTGAGAATCATAGGTGTAGACTTGAGTGACTACTTGTTTACACTTAAAAAGATCCATTTTGACACTCTGGAATCTCTGGATTTGAAAGAATTAGGTTACACTATCTTTTGCTTTGGAAAACTTCAAGACAGTCATTTTATAAGGTGTTTGGATTTGCTGCACTTACTGTTTTAGAGGCCTATTCAGTAGTTGCCTTTTGTTGTTTCAAGTTTGCTAAGTTCAATGGAGTCCCTATCTGTCTAGTTCTTGCACTCAAATAAGCTCAAAAGTCAAAATCTCATGTGCTCCCATTTTCTTTGCTTACTGTTGGAATTTTAAGATCAAGGATCTTTATTATGTGTTTAAAAGTTGTTTATCTTTGTTAGTTTCATGTTCTTGTAACTTATTTTAACTTATTTAGTTCTTAAATTCAGATCAAAGTTGATCAAAGTCAACTTTGATCATAAACTTAAAAAGTCAAGTTTCAAAATAGTCATTTTTGAATAAAAAGTATAATTTTGTGTAGGATTCAGTTTTAAGTTTTAGTTTTAATCCTTTTGGGATTTCAAAATATAGTTGCTTAAGAAAAATACAAAAATAATAGTTTTCCATTTCTTAGCTTATTAGTAGCTTATTTTCAGTCCTATTTTAGCTACCTGTTTCAAATTAATGCTCTGTGCACAGGTTTTGGGGTCAAATTCACAAGCTTGCAAAAGCTTGTGGATTTGACCTTAGCTTGTGTACTTGGCTTCTTTGAGTAGCCTTTGTGGTCTTTTATTCATGTGTATGCTTATTTGTCCATATTTAGTTTATTAGCCTAGCTTAATCATCCCATCTATTTTGTCCCAATTTGCCCACTCAACTGAAGCAAACAGTTGAGTGGGGCTTATCAAATAAGTTCTTATAAGCTCCTTATTGAGCTAGAGATTGTGATTCTTGGCCTTGTGAGAAGCTAAGCAGTCCATCTCAATGTCTCAGTTCAAGTTGAGCTTATTAGAGCTTATTTGATAGGTTCAAAATGAGCTTGTGTTTGCCCATTCATAACAATGGACTGCTTTAGCAGTCCATTTACACCATTTCCACAAGCTCTCAAAAGCTCATTTAAGATCACTAGCCTGTGTGGCTTGGCTTTTTAGGAAGTTGAGCAAGCCAACCTTTTGATCATGTGCTTAAATCCATCATTGTAGCTTATTTATAAGGGCTGCAATAAGCTTCTTGTCTGTCCCATTTACTCAGTATTCACTGAGTTAAACTCAGCATTCACTGAGTCTTACTCAGTGATCTGAGGCATCTTCATAAGCCTAGCAAAAGCTCATCAGTGGGTCCCACTTGATGAGCTTTGGCTTTTTGGGAACCCAACCAACCCATCTTGCTATCCCAATACTTAGTTTGGTCTTTTAGCTTATTTCCTTAGCTTAAATGGTCATTGCATAATGCTGAAAGGGGTGTTTGGTTCTGTTGTGTATTGGATGAGCTTATGAGCTTTTTACTAGCTTATGGGTGATTCCAGTGCACATGATTGTTCATAGTTGTCCATATAGCTTGTATGTATATTTTTTATCTTTCTTTTTCCTGTGTGGAGCTTGTTACAGGCTCTTTGAAGCCTCAATTCCATCCAAGTCAAGCTTGTAGCTTGACTGTCTAAACCACAAGCTTGCATCATTTCTGTCCATTTTCCTTGTTTATACTTATCTAATGGACTAGTATATATCTCAGTTTGCTTTTTGTTTCTTGTGTATAGCTTATTTGAAGCTTATTAGGAGCTTGAGGTCCAACAGTCAAGCCAAAAGCTTAACTGTTGGGCTCATAAGCTCATGATCTGCTTATTCTTATATTTGTAAAGCTTATTTTTCATCATACATGTATAATATCTATGTATAATTAGTCCAGAAAACAGAAAAGCCAAAAAGAAGTCCCTTTCAAGCTTAAGTGATAGCTTATAGTTATGAGCTTTTGCCCATTAGCTTATTTTTGTACATAAGCCGCCATTTTTATATTTTTCTTTAGTTCCTATATTTATTTTAGAATTTTGTAAAAAGTTTGAGATTTTTCTTTTACTGTTTAGTATTTTTAATAATATAATATTAGTTTTTAATACCTTTTAATAGTTAATAATTATTAATAATTAGTATAATTGTATAATAAATATATTTTCTGTTTTAAAATTAGTTTTATAATATTTTAGATTTTTCTAAGTTTTAATTTTATTTTTCCAAGTTATTTTTATATTTTCTAGTATTTAATTGTATTTATAATAGTAAATAATTAATAATAAATAGGATAATTGTGTATAAAAATACATTTTCAGTTTCTTAATTCATTTTATGATATTTTAGATTTTTCAAATTCTTTATTTCATTTATTTAAGTTAATTTTAGATTTTCTTATTATTTAATTCATTTTTAATAACATTTAATTCATTTTTTATTTATATTAATTAATTTAATAGTGTAAAAATTTATTTTTCTTTTCTTATAATTTTCTTATCTTTTTAGGATTCTAAAAATATGATTTTCACATTTGTGGGAGTTGTATTGGACTGAATTCACGTTTTTATTTTGTACGTTTACGTAATAATTCAGTAAACGTGAGTTTTTAGATTTTAATCGGGAAACAATTGTAAAAATAGAATTAAAATGACTTCAAAATTTTGATATTTTTATATTTCCTTAGTATAATTATAATCCTTTTCTTATTTCATTTTTGTTTCATTTATGTAATTATTATGTATACATATATGTTTTAGTTTTTAGTTTTCTATACTTTTATAACATTTGTAAATTATAGTTATATATTATATTTTATTTAATTTGCATTTAAGTCGCCTAGACTTGTAAATCTCTATTATAGTTATAGTCGTTTTGTTTTTAAACGTTTACGTTTTAGTAACGTACGTTTGTATATCTTTTGCGTTTTTAGGTTTCTGATTGTACGTTTTTAACGACATAGCTGTGACAGAGCTATTAATATTCACATTCCTAGTGTTAGTCAATCAGATTCCTGTTTTTGTACATTCTTGGTCACATCATTCTATCACACAGTCGTTGTATTCAGGATATCACACCTCACCAGGACATAAACGATTCAAGGTTATTTTAATCCTTGGTTAACTTGCATTTTTCTCCCGGGCTGTCGCCCTTTTATCATCTGTTACGGTTGACCGTTCCAAAGCGGTTGATAAGCGTGACGGAGAAATAAAAGAGGGTGGTCCGGGAGTAAATCAAATTTTTGGCGCCGCTGCCGGGGAGCTGTGCTGATTTATCTCCCGTTTTAGCAGATTAGTTGTTTGAATCCTCACTCATTGTTTATATCATCCATCTCTGTATATATATATATCCATATTTTCTTCTAAAAAATCCAAAAACCCAAAAACAAGCAAAAACGTATAAAACACAAAAATATTTTTCCTTTTGTTTATATATATGTATCAAATAATAAAAATACAAAAAGAATCGTCGTTTTCTTAATAATAAACAACTTAAAAGATTACCACCGAAAACCAAGGCAGTGCACTACCTAACTGGGGGTGCGACCATAATAAGTTCCCGAACTAAAGATTTAAAACTTGCCTTTGTGTCCTTATGATTGGTGTACCTTTTTCAAAGAAGCCATTCATCTTGGATTATTGGTTAAGTTCACTGTTGTTTTGCCTCGATCTTGTGTTAATTGATTTTGTTGTGATATCGACGTTTCAGAAACAGAAAACCCAAAAGATTCTCCTCACCCCATTTTTATAAAACGTCTTCATAATTCTCATTCTCATCTGAAAGATTTTCATAATTCCTCTTCTTAACTCTGAGAGTCCTTAGAGTTATCTCTAGTGCATGCGCACTCGTTCTTCTAGATCATTGAGTCCTTTGCGTGATCTAGCAGAAATTCCTAGAAGACGTTCTCGTAGGCGTGCTGCCCAAATAGTCGAACCCGAGATTCGTACTATTTCTAACAACACCATGGCAGACGAACGTACTATGGCGGAAATGCTCCAGGCACCCACCGAGGGTTATGGAGATGCCATCGTCTTACCGGTAATCAATTCTGATCACTTCGAATTGAAGACACATTTAATCCAACTTGTGTCTACGAATCAATTCCGCGGGTCTGATCGAGAAGACCCGTATGCACACATCCGTTGGTTCAACCATTTGACATCAACTCTCAATTACAAAGATGTGCCACAACATGTGATCAAATTGATGCTATTTCCGTTCTCACTTGCGGGGGCAGCCAGGATTTGGCTGGAAAAAGAACCCCCTCGATCCATCGAAACTTGGGAAGATCTTGTCCAAAAGTTTGTCAATTATTTCTTCCCTCCATCAAAGACGACTAATCTTAAAAATGAAATTTCTGGATTTCGTCAAAATTTCGATGAAAATTTTGGAGAGGCATGGGAGAGATTCAAAGATCTCCTCAGGAAATGCCCCCATCATGAATTCACGGAGCTTCAACAAGTTAATATCTTTTACAATGGGTTGAACGGTAATGATCAAGATTCTTTGAACGCATCCGCGGGTGGTAATATCTTGAATCGTAAACCTAAAGATGTGCTTGAAATTTGCGAGAGTAAATCAAAAGTTCCTTTTTCTCGCAACAAAGTCAATGTTCCGAACACTCCTGCTTCTTCATCCGGTAACTCTTCTGAGTTAGCAGCTCCGATAGCTGCTCTAACGGACATCATCCATTGTATGATAAAAGAGGTAAAGGAAATCAAAAGCGAAATTCATAAGCCCGAACCAGTCAAAGCCGTAAACAAGGTGTGTGAAACTTGTAGTGGTCCACACGCGTATTATGATTGTACAACTTCGAGGCACTTAAGTACTACCCCCGTAAAGGACTCCTCTAGAAAC
>BPTQ01000002.1:76206091-76221277 GCA_019973895.1 Chrysanthemum seticuspe
TTTTTTTTGCTTCAATCAGATATAAGGAAATATGGGTTTTCATTTTTACAAATTGATGCTTTAAATGATAGTAAAGTAACGAAAGAAAAAAATGACAAAAGAAAAAAAAAAAAAAAAAAAACCTTTGTTGTCGTCGTGATCATGCTGCACGTTGTCCATATTAGGTTCATGTTCCGATAACAAAAATGTTTGATTATCCGGTCCTTGAACAACGATGTCATCTGGAAAAGTAACACAATCTACATCTTCGTCTTGAACCATATCACCAATAATATCAATCATGTTTTTTTTGGGGTCTAGAAAATAATTATGTGTGTGATTGAATCTGTAAATCTATGTTAGGGTTTGATTGGTGTAACTGCTGAATTGGAGAAGAAGACGGAAAATAAAACTATAAAATTGAAAACCATATCTTTCCATAATTTTAGCCAAGATCTGAATTATCAGTTTAAATGTGGTATATGTTAATTACCCTTAATGCCCCTACAAATTCAATATAATAAATTAAAAAAAAATACTTTACTAAATTATGATTGGTCAATGGGAGTTCTCGCAGTTCTCGCATTTAACAGGGTTCTCAAAATAAAGATACACTATATATATATATATATATATATATATATATATATATATATATCACATAGAAATAAAACTCTTGGGACAATTTACGCTCTTGACGCTCTTGAGGGAAAAAAAAAAAAAAAAAAAAAAAAAAACCTTTGTTGTCGTCGTGATCATGCTGCACGTTGTCCATATTAGGTTCATGTTCCGATAACAAAAATGTTTGATTATCCGGTCCTTGAACAACGATGTCATCTGGAAAAGTAACACAATCTACATCTTCGTCTTGAACCATATCACCAATAATATCAATCATGTTTTTTTTGGGGTCTAGAAAATAATTATGTGTGTGATTGAATCTGTAAATCTATGTTAGGGTTTGATTGGTGTAACTGCTGAATTGGAGAAGAAGACGGAAAATAAAACTATAAAATTGAAAACCATATCTTTCCATAATTTTAGCCAAGATCTGAATTATCAGTTTAAATGTGGTATATGTTAATTACCCTTAATGCCCCTACAAATTCAATATAATAAATTAAAAAAAAATACTTTACTAAATTATGATTGGTCAATGGGAGTTCTCGCAGTTCTCGCATTTAACAGGGTTCTCAAAATAAAGATACACTATATATATATATATATATATATATATATATATATATATA
Source organism: Chrysanthemum seticuspe (assembly GCA_019973895.1). Classification (NCBI taxonomy): domain Eukaryota; kingdom Viridiplantae; phylum Streptophyta; class Magnoliopsida; order Asterales; family Asteraceae; genus Chrysanthemum; species Chrysanthemum seticuspe. The sequence continues at coordinate 76,207,321 of BPTQ01000002.1, forward strand.
TATATATATATATATATATATATGGAAGGGATCGGGTGCGGATTGCATTTTAAGTAGGGATGGTGCGGATAATATCACAGTAGCTTTTTTTTTAAAAAAATTCAAGAAAATCTGAAAAAATTAAAAAAAATAAAAAGGATGATAAATTATTAAGAATCGCTGAAAAAAATTTCAAAAAAAAAAATCGTTTTCATGATTAAAGGTATTGTGATATTAAGGTCGATTTTGACTTTTGTAAAAAAGTCAATATCTGATCTTAATATCACATAAACCTTTTTTATTTCAATACAAATTGTTAATATCACACTAACTTTTTTTTTGATATCACACTACTTTTTTGTCTTTTTTACTAATATTATTAATATCATCGTTACTTTTTTAATAAAAAAATGTTAATATCACGGTTTCTTTTTACTATCACAGGAAATTTTTTTCTTTTTTTTAATATAATTGTTAATATCACCGTAACTATCATACGCTTTTTTTAATAAATTTGTTAATATCATAGTAACTATCATATGTTTCTTAATATCATGTTTCAATTTTACATGTAAAAAAGCTTAATATCACATTTGGTTTTATAATATCACCATTTTATAATATCACAACTTCTTAATATCACAGTAGAACTCATAATATCGTTAATATCAAGGTAGGACTCATAATCAAAAAACTAAAAAGTGCTCAGAAAAATCTGAAAAAATAAAAAAATGAAAGAAGATAACAATAGTAAGGATCCCTCAAAAGGAAAAAAATTAAAAAAATCGTCTACATGGTCAATTGGTACCGTGAAGATAGCGCAGATCTTGACTTTTTTTACAAAAAGTCAAGATCAGATCTGGAATGGGCAGTCCAGATCCATCCGCACATCCGCACGAATTAAAAAAATCCGCACCTGATCCTCACTCTCTCTCTCTCTCTCTCTATATATATATATATATATATATATATATATATATATATATATATATATATATATATATATATATATATATATATATATATATATATTACTTTTTTTTTCCCATTCAAGTCGTCAATTCTTACACTTGTCAAAATTATGTGAAAAGAAGGATAAGAAGAAACAATTTGTAGAAAAAAATAAGATTTTTCTTTTAGAAAATAGATTATCTTTATCTAGCCGTTTACAAGTTTTTCAGCTTTATGCTTATTTCTAAAACACTATGCCTATTTTTGGCACATGAGATTATGAAGAGATTATACTTATTTCTTAAAAAATAAGCTACTTAAAAAATAATCTTTGTTTATCATACAGAACTTATAAGAGATTATTAAAAAAATAATCTTTCATAATCTTTGAAAAATAAAATGTTACTTTATCTAGCTTATAAAAATATTTTTTTATAATCTTTTTCAGCAACAACACCAGCACCAACACAATCTATTTTTGCCAAACATACCTTGTACGTAGCCTTCATATTCTATGCTTATTAATGCGAAATTCCCACTCTCTTCTTTTAAATTCCTGTTCCTTTTATTTATGTAATTATAGTTGGAGTTTTATATTATTGTTTCTATCAGTCTACACAAATTACTTTATTTATATCTATATGGGAGGATTTTCAAAAAGAAAGAAATCGATCTGTTGATCATTGTCTAATATATAGACTCAAACCAGGCTATTAAAATTAAATGACATCATTCGATCTGGTAATCCGGTGATCATTATATAATATTGTATAGACTCAAACTTAGCTAATATGACACCATTCACTTCTACAAATGCATGTAAGGTTAATATAGAAGGTAGACTTTGATTATACATAACGTTAGGGGAGAGCAACAAAACGACCAAAAACCAAAAAACCGAAAAACCCCAAATAAACCAAACCAATTCTAAAACTGATGGTGTGGTTTTAGTTTTTAAGAAAACCAAAAATTTTGGTTCGGTTTTTAATTTTATATGTAAACCCAAATCAAGAAAACCGAAATTCATAAAACTAATAAAAAATAAACATATTAGTTTTGATACAAGTAACTACCAATGTCCAAAAACTACGATACACGCGTATTAGATATTCGTAACATATGTTTATTTAGCTAACACTATATTAATTTGTAAACTTAGTCTTCTTTATTTTATATATATTCCCACATCTCATGTTATATACATATTATGTAATCTAATTATTTTCCGATATAATATTCGATTTATTTTCTAAGTTTTCCTGATTTATGTTGTGGGTGTTCAAAAAATATCCGTATTCGAATATCTGAAAATTTGATCAGAATTTTGAAAGTTGGGTTTTCTGAAATGTCAATTTTGGAAATCATAAAACTTTTCCAAAAATTATAGATATTTGGATATTTAGATTTATAAATATGATATCTGAAATTTAAGATATCCTACTTGAAAAAACTTAGCTAAAATAATGGGTCTAACAAAAAACAATCATAGCACATTTCAGATATCCAAATTTGTGATATAACTAGTTATTGACAAATCCCTTTAATTTAAATTAACAACAAAAAGTTATTGTCGGAAATGTCTCCTTTCATATTTTCGTTTTAGGCCTTAGAAACCATGAGATGACTCTGATACCATCATAATCTTATTCACCTATTTTACAAATCTTTATCTTTAAGATAACTTTGTCTAAATTCATGCGGCAACTGTTTGTGAAAGTGATTTCGAACATTTAGAAAAATGACCCTTCAATGAAAAAACCGAAACCGAACCGCAAAAAATCAAAAAATAAAAATCAAACTGAACTTTTGGTGCGAGGTTTGGTTTTAAGAAAACTTAAAACCAAACTTTTGGTTCGGAGTTTGATTTTAGCTAAAAACCGCCCCATGATTAGCTCTACATAACATTAAAAAAAGGGAAAATGACACAAATAGACCGCGCGCCTTGATGCATATCACTTTATGGACCACTTTTATTTTAAATTTGAAAATAGACCGAGGGCAACCGCTGTTATTGTTTTTTGAGCAACCAAAAGACGTTGGGCAACCGTATTTTTTAAAAAGGGTTTTTTGGTCATTTTACGTTACATAAAAAGTACACATTTGAATAGTGAAAGTACAGTGAATTGAAATTCAAAATCCAATACTCACTCGTCTTCATCATTCATCTTCTTCACTCTCGATGTTTTTTGCTTCTCGCATAAAAGCATTCCTAGTAAATCTTTTCACAAATGAAACAGTCTGCTGCGTCGGCACCTCTCTTGCTCCTAACGTACAATGTTCATAGCAACCGATTATTTCCGTTAGTTACATTTTTGTACAACAAGAAAACCACCTTCAATTGCTCAATCTTTTTGTTCCAATAATGTGGCAAAGTATGGTACGTTTTAATTCGATTATTGTTATTCGATCCATGTTATAATGAATCGTTGTTGTTATTCGATTAATGCCTATGTTACACACGTTTTAATTCTATTCTACAATCCATTGTTCTTTTTTATGTCTGTCTGATTCGTAATTATGTAGTCTATAATACGTTGGTATAGATTCCTTGTATGGTTGCCTTAATTTTGTTTATTGTTATAAAAAAATGTCCTGTTAAAAATGTCATGTTTGGTGGGTTAAACATCCAAACCTGAACCTTTTTTCAAAGGTAATACTGTTAAACTTTGTGGTTATTTATTACTTGTTTATAGGTAAAAAAGTAAACATACACAGAAAAGTGAAATTTCCATTTCCACCTATTTAACTCAAGGCATATGCATAAATACTAAAAAGATATGCACAAATAGTCACAGCAGATTTCAGGTGCACATATTCTAGATTAAACAGATAACAACCATTCTAGTTGTTTTAGTACATCAACAAACCAGTAGATAAGGTAACCAGATGTTACTTGTAAGCCATTTTTCTTTTCCCTTTGCCTTTGCCTTTGTCAGCCGCTCCTGCGACTGTGGAGGGATTATTTATGCCAAATTTCTTCTCTTTAATATCAGCCCATGTTTGTTTATTTGCAAGTCCTATTACCTGAATCCTTTTACCCGAGAGGTTCCGACTTTCGGCATCACTAACTGAAGCCTTTTTTTCCTCGAAACTCATAAACGTTGCCCTTTTCAACAGACTGTTGCGGTAAGCTACCACATCGGGTATGTCAGAATAGTCACTTGAGCTGTAGGTAGACAAATAGCTGGATATAGAGCTTGAATCACTTTCAGAGGTTTCAGCGTTTGGGAAATATGAAGCCCATGGATTACATGGCTGCATTGTATCTGAACTGCTTGAGGACAATGTTATGCTTGAATCAGAAGAGATTGTTATGATATCTGCAAAATAAACAAAGTCTTTAAAGATGCGTTAAACCAAGCTTAGCATTAGAAAAATAAGATTTACAGAAACAAAAACCCACAACCTTTCTTTTAGTCATTTTTATTAGGGTTTTGCTGATATGTGTGTGTAAAAGCAGTTTTAATGTGCGTCTGTTTATGACTGCCTGTCACTATAAAAGAAAGCCTCTACCTAACCGCATTTAAAAGCATTAACTGCCTAATAAATGCTAGGTTGTTGACCTTATCCATTAACTTTGTTAGGAATTAGAAAATTCCAGTGTTGAAAGAGTCGGTCGCCCCAACTATTATCTAGCATATGTTAGCTCGTAGACTAATCGTTAGTTACTTATTTATGTTGTTATGTAGTTAGTCAGTAGCGTAATATAGTTTAGTGCAACACCGTGGAGGAAGGTCGGGTCTTTACCCACTGTATCCCTGATCCACAGGCCGTCAGGAGGTCGTTTAGTTTGTAACCTATAAATACCCTCTACCTTGCAAGGTAGAGGGTTGGATGTTCTTTGGATAATCTAATATTCCACAAGTTTCTCTCACTAGAATGTCCCACTCTTTCTCTCTCTAAAACCATCTATGTGCTCATTGTGTTAATGTTATGATGTGTATGTGAAATCCAATATCTTACAATTGGTATCAAGAGCGATGGTTAGATCATATCTTGCACATCTTTGGATTTATAGTGGTTTTTAGGTGGTTTTTGAGTTTGAAAAAGTTTAGTGGTTTTTGCATCATTTGGTTGATTTCTTGTGTTAAAGTTTGAATTTTGTTGGTACTTTTATGTTTAGAATCATCAAAAGTGTTTAGGTTTTCATTTGGTAAGCTTGAATCATCGTGGTTGGGTTGTTTTTGGATTGAAAAGTGATGTTTATATGGTTTTTCAAGCTAGCGACTTAGCTCACGGAATATTTTCTTGGTAGCGACTTGCTTCACATTTTTGTAGCGACTTACAGTGTTGGAACTAGCGAGTTAGATCTAGCGAGTTAAAGTACAAGTAGTGGACTCTCCACTACGGGTAGCGACTTGTGGTAGCGACTTGGTCTGTAGCGAGTTGCTCTTTAGCGACTTGCATCGTTGGCGACTTGAGTAGCGAATTGCTGCCGAATTTTTGCTAGCGACTTGAGTGTTAGCGAGTTACCACTTAGCGACTTACATCTGGCTAGCGAATTGGAAAGCTAGCGACTTAGCGTGGTGGCGAATTAGTGTTGGCGACTTGGTGTAGTATTTTCTAACGACTTGGGATTAGTACTACTTTGTTGGTAGCGAATTGATTCTAAATTCTCTAGAGACTTGGGGAGTAATTCATAATAACACAATGTCAGTCATCACGGATTCTTTAATCACCAAAGTACTTGCTCTCTATGACACAGCACAGAATAGTGAAACAGAATGCCCATATGAAGGCCTCACACTTAATGATTCAGTATCGATCAATCAGAACAACACAAACAAGTCACTCTTAATGTCTTCAGATGATGCTAAAAATGTGGAATGCACCAGTGAGCCGTTTCAACATCTCAGTCAGCTTCTCAAATTACTCTTATCCACAACCATGGATCGAACAAGTTGTGCCATCCTTCGTCAGGACTTTCCCACTTTAACAAGAACTGTTTTGCTTAACCTAGAACGACTGAGGTTTCAAATTACCAAAGAAAAGCTCTCAACTGATGATTCTCATGCTGCTCTCCAAACCATCTTCGACCAATTTCAGCCACTTACCCGGGAAGAATACTCCTCAGATTTTGATAACATCATGACTGGAATGTCTTTCAAGAAGCACACGGGAATGGAAATTCATGAGTTCAGAAACTCATTTATTCAACTTATGAGTAATATGGAAACATACATCGAGGAAGCTGCAAAAGAGAATAACAAGCTGAAGGAATTGAATGAGTGTCAAGAATGTCCTTGGAACAATGATGACGTGTCATGCTTCAGTCCAGTTGAACTAGCAGAAGAAACTGATTGCAGAATCTCAGTTGTGATGGAAAAGGATGAAGAAAACAACACTGATCTCAAATTCTCAGAGTCAGAAAAGGTATCAATCAACAAGGTACACTTATCTGATCACACTAATTCTCACAAAAAGGTACATGACTCTTACCCTGAACATAACAATGTGGAATCAATCTTTGTTTTGTCTGAATCTAATGCAAGTAACATGATTGAAAAAAGGGTATATGATGAGCTTTCAAACAAATTTTCAACTCTTGAAAAACACTGTATCTCTTTGCAAATTGAAATACAACATAAGGATGAAATGTTTTATGCAAAAAAACAGTGTAGTAATCTGGAACTTCCAGAATTTAGAGAATTTTTTGAAATTAATCAGTTAAAATCCCAGATTCAGGACAAAGATTCGACCATAAGAAATCTGAAATCTCTTCTTTCAGAAGCCCAGAAATATGACTGTCATGAGATGAGTGATACACTAGAATCTAGGAATTCTGAACTAGCTCTATGTGTGTCCAACCTTCTAAGAGAAAATGAGCATTTAAAAAAGAACCTTGAGGAAACAAACTCTAAATTAGTCAATCAATCTAATCTCTTGATGAAAGATATTGATGACCTCAAAGCACAAATTCAGGATAAGAGCTTCAATATTGTTGCCCTAAAAAATGAGCTCAGGAAGTATGCTGAAAATAGGATGAACACTAAGTTTGCAAAACCTTCAACTTTGGGAAAGTCAACGGCTCAGAACCACTTGAAACGTACAGTTATTAAACAACCTAATGCCTTTAGGTCTGAAAGAGCTAAACCATTGAAATCTAAGCTTACATCCCAAGTTGATAACAAGTCTGTTTTGTCAAAACCAGTCACTTCATTGCCTAGTTCAGATATGATGAATCCCATGCATAGGACTAATGAACATCACCCACAAATCAGAAATGCTATAAGCTTAACTAGGTATCATACAAAACATAGTTTGACATATCAATCCCCTAAGAAATTCTCTGATCACAAAAAGACAAATAGTCAAAACAAGGGGGTGCACTCATTTAGTTCATCTCACTGTGGCTTCAAATGGATTCCCACTGGCAGATTATTTAAGTATACAGGACTTAAACGAACTTACATTCCTAAATCATGCCTCAAGTGGATTCCCACAGGTAAACTTTTCAAGAATGTAGAACCTAATAGGATCGCCATTAATGATACGTCTGGATTATACTGTGTTGCATCTAAATGTGAGACTAAACATGTCACTAACCCTTCTATGTACAAGTCTACATGTGCTTCAAGTACAATGTGCTCTCAGTCTTTTTTAGGTACAATGCTCAACTCAATCAGGAACTTCATGACTTGGTTCCCCTCAGATATGAACATAGCTCATTCAGGAGCTATAGCTTGCCAGAGTTGATGTACTTCTTACTTTGACTCCTATTCATCTTGAATCTGGACTCGTCCTCCCATGTCTTTGTATAAATCAAATTTTGTTTAAATTCTTTAAATGTACAAGTTTATCACGTTTTTCCTATCTAATAAAGAATATTTTCACTGTTATCGATAACATCTACGGTCCTAGAAATGTCATTCAATAATGGCACGGGATCATAGATGAAGTTCGAACAATTGAAATATTCTTGTTTCCATTTTATCAGGGTAAACTTTTGTCAATCAATGTTCTTTGATGAACTTGATTGAGGGGGAGAATGTGTATATGCTTTTCTTGACTTTCTATGTCATTGGCTTCTGTGTTGGTTATAATGCTTACTCGTTTGTATATTGAGGTCGTGTTTTGCCTCTGTAACTATTTGGTTTTGGTTTCTGTAGGTTGTGGTCATATCTTGCTCATGTGATTATCAGTGTGTACCTACGTATTAAGTGCCTGGCTTAGATTTAAATGCTTATGTGTCTAAATGTTTAATTGATTCATGGTGATCAGTGTGATAATCTTTGCTAGAGGCTTAGTATATAATCTGTGTTTGCAACCTACCACTCGTTCATCAATACCATAGGGACCAAAGTTGCCATATAGTGAAAGATACATTGCACTAGCGACTTACCTCACCCCATGTTAAAACCACAAGGACCAATTGTGCCATACCGTCATAGTTAGTTGGGATAACCCTAGCGAATTACCCTATAGCGAGTTACCATTTTTCTTCAAAAAGTTTTTTTTTTCTTTTTCTCTCTCGTTTTCTCTTCCTCGTCATTGTGCTCTCTTTAGCGACATAGCAAAAGGTTTGCCTCGATCCCCCCTATCTTTGTTCTCTGAAGCTTTTTGTGTTCAGTTTCTAACATGTACTTTATATCCAGATCCTGTTGAGCTCGTGAGTTGTGATTGTTTGTATCTCGTTTAGGTTCGATTTTCTTTGAAAAAATATGTTTGTTGCTTATATAATGATTGAAAGGGTTCAAAATGCTTGGAATATATTGGTTGGTATATAGTGTTTGGAATACATTGATGTATGATTAAGTGGATTGGACTGACGGGATGATGTTAGAAGTGTTCTTGGTGGCGAGTTAAATTGTTCTTGGTAGCGACTTAGTATGTATGTTCTTCATGGCGAGTTAGTGTTCTACTTAGCGAATACGTCTCCGTAGCGAATAAGTTCACTAAATCCCAGCGACTTGGTTAGCGAGTTAGTAGTTAGCGACTTGTATTTACAAGTTAGCGAATTAATAACCTAGCGACTTAGTTAACTGCTTTGTAGCGACTTAGCTCATTTACTGTTCATGGCGACTTGACTTTACTAGCTAGCGAATTAGCATAGCAACTTGGTTAGCGAGTTAGTAGTTAGCGACTTGTATATACAAGTTAGCGAATTAGTAACCTAGCGACTTGGTTGTCTGCTTTGTAGCGACTTGGCTTAGGTACTGCTCATGGCAACTTGGCCTTACATGCTAGCGAATTAGCTTAGCGACTTAGAGTGCTAATCCTTTAGCGACTTGTCTGTGGCTCGAGATGACGACTTGTTTTTATAAGTCTGTAACAGTGTTCACTTTCATGTTGAGAATTAGTCTTAGGGTCAAGGATTATTAAAATGTTCAAAATTTGTTGTGCTAAAGATGATCTCACTCTCACAACACTTAGGATCTCCTAATTCGACTTGTTGAATCAACATACTCTATGTAAACTGTTATGACATCTCTGTTTAGGCAAAAGGTACTTGGCTTCTTTCACGACTGCCAAATGTTACTTTTTGCCTCATACATATGTGTTATATCACTTTTACATGTGTATCTTGGCTCATGTCATGATCTCTTTGAAATGCACTCCTTTGCCTATTAATCCCTTATAAGCTCGTCATGAGATCACTTTTCTGGAAGATTACATTTCATTGATATATCTCATTTAAATAATTGTCATACATTTGAAATCTATGCCACTCAATCTTTCTCAGTATATGTTTTGGGGAATCATTCTGAGTCACTACTTCTATGTCTTAAGGGTGCTCTCAATGTTGACTTACTTACCATCTAACCTGTTCCCATTCATTACTGTTAATTGTATGATTACTCAGAACATCAATGGCAAGTTCAATCCCAGAAAAGAGCACTACCCCTTCGGCATCATCCAAGGTTCTTTCAGACGAAGAAATCCTTCCCAGGAGTCAATGGGCTGATATCGGAAAAAGCAACTGTTATGTGGACTTACAAAAGCTTCAACATAATCCGATACTCAAAGTTTCTATTGACATCCTCAAAAACACAAACTTCTTTGGAGCTATTACCAAGCAATGCTCAATTCCCTCCATTTACATTCAACAGTTCTGGAACACCATTCAATGGGACAAAATCACAGCTCGATACTCTTGCATGCTGGATGATATGGAGTTCACAATTGATTCTGATATTCTGAGCAAGGCTCTTGGAATCACACCATGTAACTCTGACTTTCGTTCTGAATCTCCACCTGGTGCTGACGATTTGATTGTCTTTCTAATTGGATTGGGTTATCAGAACAGTATCTCAAGAGCATCTGACATCATCACCGGACACATGTATCAACCCTGGAGAGCTATCACAACCATTCTGAACTTATGCTTATCTGGGAAAACTTCAGGGTTCGATAAAGTGAGAATACCTATCTTGCAAATCCTATGGGGAATCGTTAATAGGGTTGATGTGAATGTCTCTGATCGTATTTGGGAAGAATTCTCGTTATCAATGAACACATTCATATCTGATAGAACCTATTTCCAGAACAATGCTCAAGGCCGAAAGAAACAGAACAAGCTTGTGATTCCCAGCATCAGATTCTCTAAGCTTGTTATCCAGTACCTACAACAAATTCACAACTTCACTCCTAGGTCTGAATCAACTTTACACAAAGCAGAAAATGAATTTGTTTTAGGAAACCTGAAATATGTTCCTAGAGGCTCGAATAAAGAAGTATTTGGATTGCCAATTCCTGATTGTCTTCTCACAGAAGATATCAAAAGGAAGGACTACTTCAAGCAATACATGAAAAGAGCAACCAAACTCTCTGCTGATGTCACACCCTCTCCTTTACAACCAAATGCTCCCGTGACCAAGTCAGCCTCACAAGCATCCTATGCCTCTCTTCCTAAAAAGAGACGTGAAAGTTCTCAACAGTCTGACACCACCTCCAAGAAGCAGAAAGCAAAAAGGAAGAAAGTGGAAAAGGAGATTGGTGAGAACACTGAGACACCAAGGAATGTTTCCAGGCTAACTGATGAAGATGATGCTGAGCTGCAACTTGGAATTCAGCAAAGCCTTGATAGTCAGAATGTGAAAGCTCCAGTAGGTGGAATTGTGTTAAGAGAACCCGCTCAACCACCTCGACAAACAACCCCAATTACACTTGACAAGGGTAAAGGAGTTGCAAGTGTTGAACAAGCTGCTCACATGCTTTTAACTATCTCATCATCTCCTTCTAGCACCACAAATCAATATGAGCTGAAGAGAAGAACAGATTCACCTCATGCAAAAGAAAAATCTGGTGTGGTCAAGGTGCCTGAAACGTTTAAGGAATCTCTTACACTTGGTGAGACTCAATCTGACTTGAATGTTGACACTCTGTTACATAAGAGCTCACAGGAGAACCTTGAGACAAGATCTGATGAGACCTTGAAGATGGATGAACCAAATCTGTCTACTAACTCTCTATCCTCACTTAAGAATCTTGATGAAGATTTCTCTTTTGGTGATCAATTCATTAATGACAAAACCTTAGACTCTGCACAATCCATGTATAATGTCAGCATTCAGCAAGATACGTCAACCATTCCTCCAATGACTGCATCTTCACTATCAACTGCACTTCCACCTCCCTTACCTACTCAATCTACTGTACTAACACCACCAACAATGTCACCAAACCCAGAACCCGTCATTACAATTGCAGATGAAGTGGCTCCACCAGCTTCCCCTCCACAGATTTTCACCTCTGATCAACTACTGGATAAAGCTATTAAAAGGATAGAAGCTCTGGAAAGGCAACTTCCTAAATCTGTAGATTCTCTGGTGAATCGTGTCTATAGATTGGAGCACCTCAACTTCAATGAAGCAGTTACTGACGCTATTGAAGGAGAAGTCAAGGATGCTGTGGAATGGGCAATGGAGGCTCCACTTCTTAAACGATTCAAGGACCTCCCCATCTCCGATATGAGAGCAGCTCTGTGTGAAAGGATGTATGAGGCTGAAGAGGACAAGCATGAGGTTCACAGTAAACTCTATGAGGCTCTAGAGGTATCCATTAAATTCGACAATGATGAGCAGTTTATGATTGAAGTGGGGGAAAAAGAAGCTAAAAAGAAAAGGAGAACGATTGTGATGGAAACATTGATGAAGAACCGCAATGATACTCCTCCACCTCCGCCACCAACGGGAGGCGCTGGAACCTCTGGAGCTGGTAATCCTTCTACAACAACCAACACACCTCCATCACAACCACCATCATCACCGCCAAAATCTTCCAGTCAATCAGATCCTACAAAAGAGCAGAGTACTAAGAAGAAATCTGCTGCATGGACGACGGTAGACTCAAGGTTCATGTCCACGTCCACCTCTATTCCTGATGATCAAATGGTTAACGAAGAGTCGCATGTCATGGCGGACTCAGAACCAGATGAAGATGATGCATCTACTAAGCATATTCCTAAGCCTTCAGAAGACTGGTTTGATTCTTACATGGCTGGGAATCGCACTAGCACATCCAGAGTTGCACCTTCAAGAGACACTATTCAAAGCTGCATTATGGAAGATAGACCTCCTTCTCCAGAACCCACATGGACCATCCCAGAGTCTGACTCTATGATTCCTGACAACAACTGGGCATCAGTCATCACCAATAACTACGAAATTCCAGCTGAAGACTCTCTTCTACACTACACTGGTGATATGGGAAGTTTCATAAGATGGTTTTGTGAACGGAAGAGCATCTCATCCATAACACCAAGAGATCTTGAAGGTTAAGCTTACGAAATTGTCAAAGTCTTCCACTCAGATGCAAATCATCTTCAATATCAGATGGAAGAATGCCATAAGATGCTTAACGACCAAGTCAGTGATCAAATCAGTCGCTTCAATGTCAACAAATCTCTTCCTCTTGGTGGTGAGCCTGGTCAGATAACCATTCAGGCTGAATTCTTCTTCAATCACGACTTGGACTATCTGTGTGCTCGCTTTGCTGAAAGAAGGCCTGCTCTATCAATATCAAAGATGAAAGCTGCAACCTACTCTGATCAAGGGCTTGAACAGATGGTTCCTGATCAATTCTGGGCTGCTGAAGAACAAAAGTATGATATTGCAGCTTCTTATGGAATTTCTCACTGGTGGTTCAAAAAGAAGAAGTTCTACATCGAAAGACATGGTGCTGATAAAAGACGCAATGATGTCAGATCAAAGCTGCAAATCTTAAGTGTTGTTAGCGTAGAGATCTTCCCTATCTATGGATATGAGTACTTGAAGAAGATTGTCCTTAAAAGAGCTGACTTCAAAGTGTATACTATTGAAGAGAACGACTTCAAACATCTTCTGCCAAATGATTTCGAAGATCTCTATCTCTTGAATCTTCAAGGACACCTTGAGCACTTACCTGTACGTGAGAAAAAGGCCCTCTCTGCAGCTGTCACTCTTTGGATCAGGGGCTTAGTCATTCGAAAACGAGTTGAGGACTTCCAACTTGGCATTGATAGCTACCAAACCAGGATCAACCTTACAAGTCCTCAATGGAATGCAACTGGGCATGAATTTCATCGAGAATACAAAGTCCTTGACACCCCTAGAGCCGTCATCTTCACCGACAGATATGGATCTCGTATGCTTATGCGTCTATGTGAACTCTACAAGTTTAGTGATGGTACGCTCAAATTGGTCGAAGAAGAACTTGACACCAGAGTGAAAGAAGCCAAACTTGATATGAAATCTTGGGTTAAAACTATGTTTTGGACTGATGATGACGTGTATGAATTTTTGTGTGGTATTAGTCATAGGGCTTCTTCAGAAGTAAGTCAGGAGACTTCTTCAAACATCACTGGTAGTGCTTCGGAAGGTGGTTGTTTTGAAAGTTCCGACGCCTTCTAGGAAGCACAGAACTCAGAAGCAGACTAACGTCGTTACTTCACAAGTGTAGAGAAGTGCAGTAGTAGTCAGGTTTTGTATCAAAATTGGGTTCTAAAGTATAGTTCAAACCGAAGAAAGTGAGACCACAGTTCAAGAAGAAGCTGGTTAAACTCGCATGGTAGTGATTTGAACATCTCAAGTGTATCTGCGTATTCGTA
>BPTQ01000002.1:76225077-76236210 GCA_019973895.1 Chrysanthemum seticuspe
CTGTGGTAAAAAATTCCCTATACATTAATTTCACTATTTGACTTTCACCTTCAACTATGACGGTCAGTACTTCTGGTTCGTTATTTTCCAATGTCTACGTACATGTCACGACTAAAATTCATTTGTCACGACTCGTCCCAATGTTTACGAACATACTGCCAGTGTTTTCAAAATAACATTTATACAATCCTACATATCCTACCACGTTTTGATTCGAAATCGTATTAGACATCAATATTCAAGTTTCAAACATTCTATAACCTAAAGTGTATGTGTAGTATTGTAATTGTGTTACTCGTGTATCTACCAAAATCTCTCTCTTTCTCACCCTGTAAGATCACTCTCTTTGAACACCTTATAATCTAATAGGTTTCTTGTAGGTTGGGAGATGGAACGTTCCATCTCCCATAAATATCCAATGTTTGATTTGCTGGAATCCACAGGCCGTCAGGAGGTCGTTTAGTTTGTAACCTATAAATACCCTCTACCTTGCAAGGTAGAGGGTTGGATGTTCTTTGGATAATCTAATATTCCACAAGTTTCTCTCACTAGAATGTCCCACTCTTTCTCTCTCTAAAACCATCTATGTGCTCATTGTGTTAATGTTATGATGTGTATGTGAAATCCAATATCTTACAAACTTTGAACTTATAACTACAGATTATGCTAAAGCTTAGTTTTGCACCATCCTATACATCCTAACATATTTACAATAAAACTTTTGTGACCGTCATACAAGCATTTGTAACCCTGCTCAGCACTGTTTACTTAAAATCAGCACTGTACATGCATCTGTAACCTTTTATTGCTTGGTCTTCATGACTGGCAGTATCAACTTCCACTTTCAGTTTATCACTTTAATTACATATCCCTTAAAAAATGGTGTCTTATCTCAATATGTGTTGTTTTTTTATGATACGCAGTATTTTAAATATTTCACACGATTGTATTTAAACTGTTGTTTTTCAACACATTATCAGCCAATGTTGCATCCTTATATGTTTCTGGTTGTTTTTTTTATTTTATTTTTTTATTTATTTTTTATTTTTTTTCAATACAATCTACTAAAACATAAGCATCAGTTATCAATAACTCTAGTATTTGTCAAACTCCAGCAGTATTCTAGATGATCCTAACAACCATCACCACTTCTAGAATATTACAACTTAACCCGACCTACAGAATAGTACCAGTTGTTCAAACAAACTAGCAGTAGTTCCAATCTTATACTAGCAGTGGTATACCTTGAGCAGTCACTCTATCCTCATAACCATAACCAAAAACCCAACAATCCTCCCGCAAACTTGATATCTTCGTTCAAAAAACATCCAGTAACAATCTTCAATCTTCATCTTCTGAAAGGATTTGGGGAATTCTTTCAAACACTTCATCTTCTTCTCAATGCTTGAATAGCTCTTGAACATTGATCTTGCAGTATGAGTAACAATGCTCTGACTTTCTCACTATCTTCATGAACTCTGATGCTTGTACATAGCATCACAGTGAGAGTTCCAGCTCTGAGTGGATATTCTTTCTTAGCAAGCATGAATGCATCTACTCCATTTGTTGTAGAAACATGATGAACTTCACATGAATCATAATAATACCATTTAGTACCGGGACCTGAACATGAGAATTTCCAGAAATCATCACTTGTATCATAGAGCCTTTTAAGATTATCCCACAACTGCATCTCCTTCATATCTTTGGGATCTTCAACATTAAACCTTTCTTGAACTAACCTCCATAGTGTGTCAAGATCATCTCTGTCAAAAGCTTTTATGAGATCTTCAAACTGAATGAATGATGAAGTTTCACCACCCAGCCTTGTAATCTTCCATGTTGGAGCAAAATTGCTGGTAATAAATACTTCCCAATCAATGATAGGATGTCTGACTTGCAGTGGTTCAGGGTAGAAATCTTCTTCTTCTATCAAAATCATCTCTCTCAGTTGTTCTTCAGTGAACTTCTCAGTTGGAACTTCTTGTTCTTCAGCAAACTTTATCTTCTTAGATGTCTGAGATTCACTATCTTTGGCCTTTCTCTTCAAATTGGGATACCTTCTTGATTCTTCTTCAGAGTCCATTGGAATAAAATCTTTATCTTGTCTTTGAACTCTGTAGTAGATACTTTCAACTTTAGCATCAGACATTCCTTTGAATTGATGTCTTTTCCAACCACCAACCTTGCAACAATAATCTTTCATCATTGAAATTACTTGTGCCTTTGTTGGTTGTCTTGATTTCTTCTGGCCTTTCTTGACTGAAGCAACAACATCTTGAAGTGCTTGATTGTTCTTCATCTGGATAAAGTCCTTTAACTGTGCAGTTCTTTGATCTTCAGTTAAAGTCTAATCAGCCACTAGCTCAATTTCTTTCTTCTTGATCACTGGATCATTTTTTATCAAGAACTCAATCTCTTCATCTGTTGGTACATAGCGGAACTCTAGAGTCTTTTCTCTAAGTCTTGTAGGTTGAACAGTGGAAATTTGATCTCCCATCCTATCCAGCCTTTTAGCCTCCATAAAGCTTGCAATCTCCAGTACTTTTTGCTTTTTCTTTTCAGCAACTTCATCTTGAGTATCAGCTCCCTCTGATCCTTGGAACACATGTTGTTCATTTTTCAATTTTTCAATCAGTTTCTGAGAAGCTTCGTCCTCTTCTTGCTTTTTCTTTTCCCTATTAATTACATCAGCATTTAGTTCCAGATGTACTCTTTGAGCTTCTTCTCTATCATAAGCCTCCTGCTCATCTATACTATTAAACGTCAAAACTGTTTCTGCAATTCCTTTACCCTTTCCAATATCTGGTTGACCAACAACTGACTTCACAGGCTCACCAATGTTCAAACTTCCCAAGGGTTTAGGTGCATAAGGTTTGATTGTAGCAGGAATGGGTGCAACGATAGGTTCAGGGATTGGTAAAGATTGCTTTAGGTTTAGCAGTTGAATGCCAACCTCCTTTTCAGCTTCTTTTGACTTTGGTGGTGATGTAACAGTTGTTGTGATTGTAGTAGCAGTAGTTGTGATAGCAATGGGAATATCTGAAGTAACAGTTGTTATAATTTCCTTAGATGTGGTTCCAGCAGTGGCTTCTTCTTTAGAAGCAGTGGATGCAGCAACATAGGCAGTGGTTGTTGCCTGCACCACTTCCTTCTCTTTTTCTGCACAAGTAGCTTTCAAAGCATCATTTATCGCTGCAACTTTTCCTTCCATGTCAGTCAATAGATAACCATCCCGATTAGCACGACTATCTAAGTCTAAAACCACATCAAAATTCACATCCTCCCCTGAATCTATGCTTTTACTCCTCCCCTGTTTGGATGCATCCTCCAAACTCTGATCCTTTAAGGAGCTAGCCTTCTTTCCCATCCTTTTGACTCTTGTATATGCAACAATCCCTGGTCTTCTCATTCTCTCCAAAACATTCAGCCTGTGCTTGTACCTTTTAATAGTTCCAGCTAGAGAGGTTGTCAATTCATCAAGACCAGACATTTTAGACTCCATGTTGCTACATTTATCCGTCAATTCCTTTAAAAGTTCCATTCTATCCTCACAACTTCGACATGTGTTAACTGGTCCGAGAGGTGTACACTGGGAATTGTCATTATGCACAAAAGTATCATTACTCGTCAATTCATGTTCAATTTCACGTCTATCCTCATCACTCCGATCTGTGTCACCTACTCCGAGAGGTGAATCGTAGGATGTGAGTACCATGGCATCCGACCGAGCCTCCGTATCCATGGACCCCAAGTTACCCAGTTGCCTGGGGATTCCTCCACCTGTGTTGAGCTCGAGCGAACTCTCCACATTAGGAGTTGCTAGTGGTTGGGTCTTACTTAGGTTTTCACTTACCTGGTCAGCGTCTATGCCTGAAACAGTAGTTACACCCTCATGTCCTTCACCCCTTCCACTCATGTTACCTCCCACACCTGTTACACCCTCATGTCCTTCACCACTACCACCAGCCTCAGGTAGCTGAGTGCCCTTATTCCTCCTTCTAGTAACTAAAGTACGTTGGGGTTCAGATGTTGAAGGTAATGGTTTGGAATTGGTTTTGGAAGTGGTAGCAGGGGGTTCATCAGTGGATAGATTGGGTTGTGGATTTTACTCCTCTATAAGTTGTGGCAGATTTAGCATGTGAGGAAACAAAGGTGTTATGGTTCCTGTAAAATTTTGACTCTTTTTCCTCATATGGGCAAACACCCTAGGAACCATATGTAAAACGTCATATTTTTTCTTATGGGGAATGGGTTCTGTTATTTGACTTTCTGCTATCAATTGAACAAAACTAGGATAGAGGTAGTATTTGCCTTGTTCTTTAATGTTCTTTTGAAAACCCTCAAAAATCATTCGAGACCAGTTAAAAACCCTTTCTTGAGATAAACAGATGACAGTAGTTGCAATCTTTGAGGGAAACTCATCAAATCCAGTTGTTTTATTGCTTACACACTTGAGCAAGGTATGGATTAAAAACTTCCATTGCGGAGAAAATATACCTTTGTGAAACTTTATACGATCCCATTTTCTCTCATAACCCATTCTTTCTAAACCTTCAAATATTTCAGCATCAGACAGATTAACAACTCCTTCAGCATCCTGAAGCTTCAAAACACCTCTAATCACCTCCTTTGTGATCAGAATCTCCGTTTCATCAACAACCGCCCTAATAACCTCTTTTCCACCTCTTTCTTGAATTTCAGCATTCCTCCAAAACTGCCGTATATAAGCTTTAACAATGACGGGTTCTATAGTTAATGCATAGTGTATGGGACTATGTTTGATGAAATCAATCATCTCATGAAAACCTTCAGAATGGTCGTTCTTGACTAGGTATGCGACTAAGTTGTGGGTTTTGGAATATTTAGTTGTCATTGTACGTTGAAAGTGAATGTGATATGGGATTTGTGAAAATTATAGTTGGGAGCGGTTAGGGTTTCTGTTCAGCGCCAATTGGGAGTGTTTAAAAGATCAATTAATTGATCGGCAGTGAATTGGGGAATAAGTACGGTACAAGCAAAATGTTTCACAAAAGCCCCTGTTGTTTCCATATTCACCACAACTGCACTAGCAGTGTATTTACCATTACTGGCAGTGGATAGCGCAAACCAGCAGTGGCAACATCACTGACACTCCCATCCTTTGACCAAGGCTACGGCTGCAAAGTCGTTGTTAACTGAATGTGATGATGCATACATTTGAAGGATTAAAAACTTATACTAAAGCAATGTTCTGTGTAGATGTTGATGAACATGAAATGTTGTTTTCAGAGTCATAGACATTCAAGTTGTTGTAGAGATTATCGAAGGTCATCTTTTCAAACTCATCTTCGTTCTAGTAACTTGTTAGACACATGTTTAATTCCACCTTTTATTGGAATACGTGAACTTTATAATTAATGGACATAAACAGTTCAAGTACATGACACTGGGCAGCACCATCATTTCAGTACGTCTTTTCCTCATTATTAAAGTTTGTCCTACTTTTGTGCATCCCCGATTCGGGTTATTTCAAAATAACCATTCAATACTGAAGAAACCACAGGCAACTGCACACGTACTTGGAGTTCATGACATAAATTGTTAGTTATATTATAATTGTATATTGTTACAGAAAAATATAAAGTAAATGTACACCTAATAATACCATTTGTATGTTAACAACAAGGGTAAATAATATTTTTCCTAAGGCATACACATCATAATGTTATGGACCACGTGGCATACCTTACTAAAACATTTGTTTGAATTGCAAGTAAACAACAGGCTAACTAGTTTAGTTGCCCCCAAATGGTTTAGTTGCCCAAAAATTGTTATCTTTGGGCCAGGAAGCGTATGAGTACTACAGAAGCTTCATTAATTGCATTTGGCTTAATGTGCATTTCTAATTACTTGACAAGACGCAACTATTGACCAGTTGACTATCCACATTTACTTATATTGACTTTAATTGAAAATAAAATCCATGTCACCCCACACACCCCATTTTGCTTATATAAACGGACACCATCTATTATATTTTCAAACTAATTTTGGGAAGTGACACACACTACCCACAGCAGCATTTACTACAACAGAAATGGATAACTATATTTACGACATGGCTAACACTGTCTTTGTGCGTGACAATGGACGTGATCTAAAGTTCATTAGTGACATGCATGCAACGGTGATGGAGCTAACTTGTCGATGCAGTGTGCGGGGTGAGCAGATCAAGCAGTTGGAGTGTTTTGTTGGGTCCACTGTTGCCAGTGCTTGTATGGAAATGCTGTGTGAAATCCAGGATGAGGAGCTAGAGAAAAACAGGACGCTGATGAGGCTCATCACTGAGACGCAGCTGCAAGTTCTCAAGAAAAGCTCCTTTCTGGCCATGATGCGCAAAAAATATTAAACCTATACTCCTAGCTTGTTATGTGCTCTCTCTCAAGTTCTGTCATTGTCGTTGTTGCTTCGTTACTCTTTTTTTTATCGCTTAATGTAATGAAATGAAATGTATTATAAAAATTAATTGCGAACCAATTGTCAAATGGTCGAATTTATACGTATCACGCATAACACTCATGATAATACTTTTGGACAAATATTCAATTAACAATACTATATATACTACGTATTATTTTTAATCCTTCTTGAACAAACAACTGTAGTTTATGTATAACTTACTTATTTCGAGTATACAATATTAATATTTTTGACAACCCTCCAACAAGATCAACCCTGTATGTATTTTAACTATCTCAATTATTGTACAGGCCAAACTACCAGTTGTTCTAGAGTAAGCAAACGTTTTTTGATAAGACTGGAATACGTTCGAACGACTATAAGATTACATGTAGTGAAGGGTGTATTTTTGGTAATTGTGGTGTGTGGGTTTGTATATTTTTATGTCGATTGGCACATTGTCAATGGTTGCAAGTTGATGATCCTGCTGACGTTGCGCTAGCTTATCGCGAGAACATGATTCGGTTTTTTTATAGAGTTAGATTTTATCCTTTATGTCAACAGTTTTTAACTTATCTCCAACAGCACTTTCGTTGTTTTATCATGCACTATCGGTTTTCAATATACGATATTCTATCAAATACATTTTACAATCAAACATATATCATGCCTCATCCATTGGCATATTCATTCACACATTAACACCAACATTATTACACAAACACGCTAGACATAAAAATGTTTAACAAAATAAAATAACATTTACCCTATTACTATTTCCGTATCAAAATCAATGGATCATATGTTCATATAATATATAAGTACATTGTTAATAGTAAAATAATACTACCTTTGCTAATATATAGCAAATGTTCATCAAGATCACATTTGTACACTAGTCAGGATGCCTTTCTCCAAACAATCTCTTTCATCAAAAAATGCTTCTAAGCCTTCAGTTGCCTTATTTGATCTCAAGCTAAGGTATGAATACCGTCACCCTTCCTAAAAATGTTTATATGTTACCTCGTGGTTCTGACTTGCCTTGACTATATTTTTTTACCATACTTGCTATTCTTTATGTACATTTATATACCTTTATTACAGGACGCCAGGGTCTGTAGCTGCGTATCCTGTTTTTGAGATTCACTACGATGGTACCTTCATTCGGTTGCCCAATTTAAGTTATGCGTTTGGCCGAACCCTTTCGCTAAGGTTTAGTAACTCCACAAGGATGAACTTTAAGCAAATGCTTGACTTGTTGGCCTACAAGCTTGAGTGTGAGATACGGGCTTTATATTTTTGCATGCCAAGATTTGTTCTTTCAACTGGTTTGACGATTGTTGAATGTGATAATGATGTTAAAAGGATGTATGAACTTGCCGAGGAATATGGATTAATCGTCTTGTACGTTTCACATAAACCTGTTAACTTAGCATGTTTCTATTATCCTAACCTAACTTTTAATCTTCTTGATAAGGAAACGCATGCAAAGCTTGCGATACATGATAAACTTGTGCAACTTGCTACATCTAAGTCTTACTCTGATATTCTTGCATGGGAGGAGGAAGAAGGGCGTGCACCTCCCCTAAGAACCCCTCCTTCCCAACCTAGACGTAAAGGAATTGAATTCCAAGGAAAGAATCTTTTCATGGATTTTTTGCATAGCAAAAGTGTTGATGACGCCATTGAGTTCAGTGACGATGAATGGTACTATGGGGGATTTGTGGGTTGTGTAGCAATGGATGTTGGGTGGTCTACTTCCCCACCATATAAACGGGTGCAACGGGTTATCGAATATGATGATGCCACTTTAAAGAATGTACCGACAAATTCTCTTCCAAATCAGGTTTTGTTGGATGCAGGATCTTCTTCCGTTCCACGTCAAGTAGGGAGTTGTGTCAAGCCCAGGTATGGACATAAGGTTTCGAGGAAACCATATGCAAGGAGGCTATGCTTTGAAACACCAAGAACGGGTTTACGGAAGATCAAGATGTTGAGGAATTTGAAGGCTCTAACAAGAGATCGGCGTCGAGGATGTTCGGGATTAAAACCAACTTGGTATTTAAGGAACGGAAGGTTGGAGTGTAGGTATTGTTATGCAGCATGCTAATTTTGTTGTTAACGATTACAGGGACTTGTGTTAACATTACTTTAAAGTTAAAAAAGATAGTCTAGTCTAGGCTTTTTTGTAAGGCAACGTCTATGCATTGGCCACCTGCATTGTAACTATCTCTTCCTGGTATAGTGCTCTATCCAGACTTGTTTGTGTTTACCCACTTTGACTTTAAAGAAAGGCACCCAAAAAATGTATTTGACAGTTTTACAGCTTGATTATACATTTTTTTCATATTGTTTATCAACTGTGTGCATTTACCCACTATTTACTAACAACATGTTTATGTTACTTGGTCTTCAGCACTAGCAGTACTAACGTGCAATAGCAGTTTTAAGTATTCATTCTCATGGCCTAATATACGTGTCATATGTTTTGCATTATATTGCATCACCATGACTAACTTTATAAACAGCAGCAGCAACCAACGAGAGCAGCAGTTACAACATTATCATGAATTTGTGCTATTCGCAACACTCGTGATCATATTCAATTAAACCCTTTGTATACTTACAGAAACAATTATAACAAATCACACACTTCGGGAAACTAGTTTAAGATTGTTTCTACTTTATGAAATGCAACACTGTATAGTCTTGATTATGTATTCAAAAGATCTACACATGAATCTGTTACTCTAGGGGTATCCATTTTATGTGATCTATGTTGTTGCTTACATTATGTAAAGGTAATTTGTACCGTATATATTTTGCTGTTCCGGTGGGCTTTACAATTTAACACTAAACATAAAAACTTGAAACTTCTCCAAAAGTAAATTACATATATAATTAAACGTTTATATCTATTCCATTACATTACTTGCCTATTAACATACCAAGTCCAAGACAAGTAACCGACAAAGATCCTAACATAATGAAAAACAACCTATCATACAACTTCAACTTTGACTTTGCATCAGTCAACTCTTTGTCCAAGATTGACTTGTCTAAAGCAAGAGTATCAACCAATTGTTCAATATCCACCGACTTCTTCGATCTTTTCTCCTTTTCAAAGAACCCATACACCATATCTTTATAGTATTCACTAGGCAGATCATCATCCAAAAACTGATACACATCACAAATAGAGCATTTTACGAAACGCTTCCCAGGGTTTGCCCTTGTTGTTGACGTCTTGACTAGTAGACGAAGACTGCATTTGCAAAAGTATTCAACTTTGCCACCAATTAGTCGGGTTGTAGCTAAAGTTCTGGAACTCATGATAAACAGGTTTTTAATTAACAAGTTTGTGGAAATGTAGGAAAATGTTGACCGACAAATTAGGTGGTGGGGAGTTTATAAAAGTTGCAAAAAGTACCTTTTAGGCTTTTATAACTATATCGTTTTTTGCCCAAACAAAATTATAAAGACATATATTCAGCTTATATTTGTTGTAAAAAGTAGAGGGACCTACCATGACAAACACTTAAACTTTTTTACCCCACACATCACTTATCCTTATGGTCCCGACCATCAACATCCCAACATTCCTGCTTTATACCATAGGTCACTTTCATTGAACATTACAAAAAATAATCTCGGTGTCCTTTTCATCTTATTTTAGGAAAAACTCCAGGTTTGTTGTACTATCCAGTATGTACTTTATTACCTTATTCGTTCATATTGGTTGATATATTTATATATGAATATAAATAACTGTGCAGCTTTATATTTTATATTCTATTATTAAATTATTATTTAATTCAAAGTTATTGAATTTGTTATTAGGGTTTATGTTTTATAGGTATGTGATAAGGTTTTAAAAGGTACCATTTTGAGGGGTCGTTTAAGTCCTTATTTGATCACTTTTGTATCCGTTATTGCTTAATATCGTTCCTTTTCACTTTTTAGGTCTCGTGAAGGCAAAATGCTGGAATGGCACTTATTTGGACGGAAAGGCGCGAATATATGAAGAAAATGGCCAAAGTCGAAATCGAGACACTCACAGTTGCTGAATGTAGAAGGCGACGGCGTCAGGTGCTATTTGCGACGCCGTCCCAGATTTATTGTGACGGGACAGAACCCAAAACTCTTATTTTCAAGAGACGGCGTCTAGTGGTGAAAGAGTAGGCCGTCGCTACTCAGACGGCCTAGATGCAATCCAGACGACGTCAGAAGCTGAAGAGGACGGCGTCACGGACATAAGGTGACGCCGTCGCAAGGTTAACGTGGCCAAGACGAAACCCTAATGGCGGCGACACGACGGCGTCACTAAACATAAGGTGACGCCGTCGCAATTGTAATCTTTATTCTCAAAACCCAAGACAGGGCAGTGTTATTTAGACCCTGCCGCAGCGTTTATCGTGGACTGCGGCAGCGGAAGATGTAAGTCGTTGACACTCACAGAGCTAAAGCTGAAACCGGTAAAAGAAGTATATAAGCGCGGAAAGGCAGGTTTATTCACGGTAAGGTCGTAAAACGGAAGTGCTCTGGATTTTTCACTTTTCCTTGCTATAATTCGTTATTGCCTATGTTTTCACTAGTTTATTCCTGAATTTGCTGGGGAGTTTTACCATGGAAAATTTTGGAATAGTGTATGGATATTTTGTATTTGGGATTATTGTTTAAGTTATTGAAACT
>BPTQ01000002.1:76242532-76257211 GCA_019973895.1 Chrysanthemum seticuspe
TGATCATGTTTTCGCTGATATTGTGGGGGGGGGAAATGGGCTTTATTTTATGGTGCACCAAACAAGTCACTCAAAGATGGTTTAACATTGTTGCACACAGACAATGACGTTCGGCGAATGTATGACATTGCGGAGGAGACTCGATCAATGGACCTCTACGTTCTGCACAAGCAACAACCTTTGTCACAATTTTATTTAAAAAACATGGTTTGGCAAGAAGAGGACGCTGGCATGCGATGCGCTAGTGCAACACCGTTCAAAAGAAGGAAGCTAACAACCCGTGTGTCTATAAGGAAAACTGATACAGGGTTCGAGATCAGAGAAAAAGGGGGTAGTGCACAACAAACTGAAAAATGGTTGCAAGAGGAAGGTGTGGAACTCCGGGCTGGAATTGCTGCCGCGAAGGGAAAAGAGATACCCTTTTATGAGGATGTACATGAAAGTAAGCCAGGTCATGGGACTGCCAAGGGAAAAGAACCAGTTGTTGATCAAGAGGGTGTGTCAAGAAGTGGGTAGAAACCACTTACAGGCGGGCCATACAGAACGGGAAAGCGATTATGATAGAGGTCCTGGATGCCTGAATGATGGTTTTGGTACGTTTATAGACTGTTTTTTTATATTCAATGAACATGTTCATACCACACATATGCACGACCCCTTTTAGCTAGCAACCGCATGACACAAATAAGTAATACTTTACAATCCATCCGTTATTACAAAGCCAAATACACATAAACGTTTACCTTACACAAAACACACTATTGTAGGACTTAGGCAGTGAATGCATTATTAAAAACCATGTTCCCGCTTACTTTAAAAAGCTGTTTGGAGTAGGGAAATCGGATAGAAGACTGATATGTGGAGCGGATGAGCTTGGTTGTTCAGTGGTTTGACTTGAGTTGATGTGATTCGCCGCATTAATCACCCCATGATTAAGGTCTCCGTTTGCCTCGCTTTAGTTGTTGCTAGTTAACTGAGATGATTCACCCATCTTACGAGCCTTTTTTTGCACCTGTTGTACCTGGCTTAGCCTTTCGTTTGTAGCCAACCAGTCTCTGTACAAGTGTGCCAATACAGGTTAGTTGCCAGTTAACAGCATAACCTTAAAGTTTTTTGTAAAGCTGAACAAATACTTACTTTTCTTTTCACCAAAGGTACTCTACATGTTACGCGGTTGTGCCCTTTTGTGCCACACCTTCCACAATAGTTGCTCTTAGGCGCCTCACCTTGAGATGGTATTCGGTCTTTATTTTTAGGCCTGCTTGAATTACGCTTACCTATAACAGGGGGCAACACAACCTCTAAGTTCACTTCAGTGTCCCACAACGTCATATCTTTTAATGGGTAGATGATGTCTTGGTACGTCGCTTTAATAGTTGTATTATAAAACCAAGCTTTTGCCAACTTCTTAACACTGGTCAGGCCTGCAAATCTACCTACAACACAAACATGTCCGCACGGCAAGCCTGAAAGCTGCCATTTGCGACAACTGCATTCACCGTTTACCAAATCAACAACATGCTATTTTTTTGTGTCGTGTACTTCATACACTTTGTCCTTTAGTATTCCCAAAACGTTCCAGTTTGCACTTTTTTCCATTCTGTCTTTCACTTTGGCGGTCGCCCAGTCTGTAAGTTCGTCATCCGGTGCATCTAGCATTTACACATATTAACACATTACTGAATAAGACTGCTTAATTATTGCTCAATAAACTATCTAATAATAACAAAATATGCTCTACCTGCATGTTTTTCTCGCCGTTCGTAATACCATTTTTGAAGAAGACCTCTAAACCATTCCATCAACATCGTTATTGGGATCTTGCGCACATCCTTTATTAAAGCATTGATCGATTCCACACTGTTTGAGGTCAGGTAGTTCTACCTGTTTGTAGGGCAATGTGCCCTTGACCATTTTTCAATACCTGCTGCAACTAGTTTTCTGTGAGCTATCGGTCGTGCTGCAAGAATCTCACACATTAGGTGTGCAAATTCCTCCGTTATGTAAGCTTTGCACGTCTTCCAGTATAAACACTTTAGGCTATCGCTTTGCATACGTGTATTCAACATCAAATGGCGACAACAATACCCGTGAAAGGCATTTAGAAAAACATTTTTACATGCTAGGGCTATTGCATGATGTCTGTCAGATATAATTGCAAAATTAGCAACTTCCCCTATGGATTCTTTCAAGTTTGTCAAAAACCATGTCCATGATTCACCACTCTCACCTTGAGAAACACCGGTGGCAATCGGTATAATTTGATTGTTTCCGTCCATTCCCACGGCTACCAGGTTTGTCCCTACGTAGGGCCCTTTAAGATGTGTCGCGTCGATTATGATCAGGGGTCGCATATAGCATAGGAAACTCTTAATCTGTAAAATATAAATGCGATTACATACTGGATAACAAACACATTGTATATCAAGGTAAAATCATCATAAACCATGTATTTAAGTGAACTTTCTATACTATTGTAAAGCATTGGTAAGTAAATTAATGTCAAATAATTTGTTTTATGTTTCTACAGACAGGTGTGCTGTGAAACAAACAATAGTATCAGCATGAGTAGATCCAATTCCGAATGTTTTTGTGCTTATCTGACATAAATTGTTAGATACTTTGCTAGGATGCTCAACTTTTATAAGACAAGTAAAAACTAGTTGTATGTAACTATTTTCTGATTTTATGTATGTATAGTTTTTTATATTCCATTTTGTGTTGATGTTGCAGATATACTACTAAACACCCGCATGCTAAACTAAAAACAATGCTTATTCACCAACACACTTGTATGAAAACCATATCATATATTAGACAAGATTTATTTAAAAACATTCAAGGCAATTAGCTTACCGCAACACCGAAAGATATAAAAAGGTTCTTAAAACGTCTTTGATCGTCTGTCTCAATGTGTGTAACAGTCCCCTCGTTTGCGAGCTTTAGGTTGTGACAGTAGTATGGTAACTGCGCAAACGATGCCTTTGGACAGCCCTGGGTTGATTCCACTGCCAATTGTTTCCCCCTCCAAGCTTTTGTGTATGAAACATCTATATTCAACTCCATATTCAGATCATGGATAATGTCCCTTGGCTTATAAACGAGTGTAACATCTGTGATTTTCGGACGTATTAATTTAGACAGGGTTTTTGCTGTAGCATTTCGATGATTTGGATTGAACTGGATTTTGGAACATGCATGACGGTCATTAATTGCAGTGATTCTAAACTGGATACAGTTTGGAATCCTACGACAGTTTATGTGCTAATCACATTTTGGCTGCACGCATTTTACTGCGTACCTAATAGTGCACGATTTATGAACATAAAATTCATACCCTTCTTTTAGGCACTTCAAAGATACCTCATATATGCACTCTGCCTTATCATCAAATCTATCATTCACTTTCATAACCCCTCTATCTTTACTTTCAAGTCTGCTATCAATAGGTGGTGGTTGGGGTGTGGGCGATATATGAGTTAAGTTGTTTCGTTGCCATGTATTCGCATCTTGCTCAGGTAACAACGTATCATTAAGATCCATATGTAAGTGTGGGGAACAAGATGACTAGGTTACCACAACGGGTTCTTTAACTTGGTTGATGCATATGGTTTGCACCTCTGACTGCGACCCATCAACCATACTTTTGAAAAAATCCAAGTCATCGTCGTCAAGTATGTTCGTTGTGGTTGAGGCGATGTTGTATGTTAGAGTTATCCCATTTACATCATTAACTTTGAACTTTTTCCTGATGTACCGCACAAGACTCGAAAAATTAATGTCAACTGGGAGTAAAACACCACACACAAGATCTTCATACCGCATAAACACCTTGCATTTCGCAACAGAGTTCATTTTTTTTTGTGATGTTATTTTGTTTTGATAAAACTTTTCTGCTGTTATGTGTTGAGTCAAGTAAATAAGCACATGGAAACTAGGGTGTGGTTATATTTGGTGAAAAGCTATAAACACACTAATAGTGTGTCGCAAGGTAGCCCCTTAGATCAGTTGTACCTCTACGTAACACTGTCAAAGAACTTTGGGAAGAGTTGAAGGAGCGTTATGGTATTGGAAATGCTCCTAAGATGATATGCATATGATTTAAGGTTGCCCAACGTACAAGACATATTGACCAAGTATGTCCTATAGTTGCCCAGATTGCATCTAGAAGGTTTGCCTGAGGTATAAATTAAAGTTCCCACATGACACTAAAAGTTGTTGCCCAGAGTACATCTAAAGGTGTGGGCCAAAGTACCAATAAATGCTAATGACCCATTGTACAATATATTCTTAAAATATGTAAAGGTTGCCTAAAGTACTAACTTGGTAGCCCAAATACAAATTTAGTTGCCTATATTACATCTAAAAGTGTTGACTGACGATATACCAAAACGAATTCATCGGTGCCATGTGTCGAATACTCCAATAGGCCTCGATTGTTCCTTTTTGTATCCAAAAATTGTGGCACGAACACTTATAAACTACTTATTCCGTCATTAACAAAATATAACAATAATTGCTTTTTAAAAGTAGTAATTCGACAATTGTTATACTTTTTTTAAAGTTTAAGTTGCTCCAACTCGAGTGAATATCTAGTCGCAACAAAAGAGGTTCTATTTATTATCGAGCAACGGGCAAACAATTATTCCCTCGACTCAAAATTAATGAACCCGATTGTTTACCCTCGTGTTCAGTTTATTATCAATTCAAACCATAATCACCAATCCAATAATAATGTTTACTTTTTCAGTTTATTTTGGCCACAAATCATGCGTACAACTAGTTCTTTGATCAAGTATTTGCAAGCTTTTGGATGAAGCTTTATTCCTGTCTTAATTTTTTTTTGGCGGCTTTAGTCCGTTTTCCCGCCCAAAGTCTTGGAAACCATCCATCTACATACAATACTTTGGGTAACCCTTAACCCAAAAAATAAACTACAAAAAAAAAAAAAAAAAAAAAAAAAAAAAAAAAAAAACCGTCCATTTACATCTACAACCTCTTTATAGCATCGATTGTATACCAAAAAACAGGACAGACATAACACGTATTCCCTTACAAAAATTACCACATCAATGGCTGCAAATGGTTACTTTGAAAATGATGCAGAAGAGTACGCGTTTGTGTTAAACAACTATTTGTTGTTTGACGCGGTTATTGATGCTTTCGGGGAGGAACCCATTTCAGAATTTGGGTCCTATAAGGAGGTAGATACGAGGATGAGGAAAATTATTTTGAACTGGCTCCATACAAAAGACTTTTACTGGGATGAGGTTTATGGAATGAATGATCTGGAGGAGGACGACGAAGATGAAGATGATGAGGAGGCTGGAGATGAGGAGGATGATCAACAGGATGCAGAGGTGGTTCAAAGTCAGGTGGTGGATCAGCAGGAAATTCGGATGGAGCAGACAAATGTGGTAGTGCAGCAAAACCAGGAGGATCAACAACATGGGTTTGAAGCCCCTTATGATCTGGAAAACAGGATTAGCCGTCTTGAAATTTTGTTTCAACAAGTCAAATCCAGGAAGGAAATGAAGGAAAACAGGGAAGAGAGCTGTGGTTCTAACAACTTGGTTTGAAATGGGGTGGGTGGAGCAGTTCACGATGATGGTGGTTTGTTTTTCGTGTGTGTTTTATTTATTATTATTATTTATTTTTTATTATTTTTTTGGGGTTTTTCGTTGTTTTACTTGTTTTCGATTTTTCATCTTTTGTTTTTAGGTCGGATAATTAGATGTATGGTTGCACTGTTATGAATGTTTGTTGGGTTTAAAAAAATATGAATGAAAAACTAGCAGTTGCAATTGACTTTCTGCTGCCAACCATGAGATAGTGCTTCTAACCGTAACCAAGATGTTAGATTTATGCTGTTACGTCTAGAATTTATTATAGTGGAATGGTTAGACGCCCATTTGCATATTGCAAATTAAGGGTGGCCTTAAAGTCCAAAAGAAACTGCCCAATTACATCGTTATTACAACATAAAAAGGTTGCCTGAGGAACAAAACCGAATGGCCAATTAACTAAAACTGTGGCCCACTAAACAAGTGGCTCTACTTTTACAAAAAGCATGACCTACTAGCAGTTCTGCAGTTGTAGTAAAGTACAAAAGTTGGTGTAAAGTGGAAAATTTACTCTTAAAAACGTGTCATCATTTCGTTCTTGTCTTCTATCACTAGCAGTAGTTAATATAACCAGCAGTTGTAAGTATACAACCAACTCAGTTTTAGTATTTAAAATAACTAGCGGTAGTAAAAATAACTAGCAGTTGTATGTATACAACCATTTCATTTTATAATTTCAGATATTTTATTTAAGCAATCGAGCATAAAAGTAGTGTCGTATTTTTTTAACGTTTAGGAATGTCACATAAAGTTCGAAATAATAAACTCAAATCAATGTAACTCTACACATCTGATAACCTGAAGCCGTTATGTGTTTACGTCAAACTCAACATGTTGATGATTTTAGAATAAGTGATGGTCTATAAAATAGTTTTGTTCCATCATAGAATAAATGTAGTCGAAGGTAATAACAACTACGCAATTATATTGACTCAGTTATAACCACTTTTAATTTATCGTTTTATTAACCAAGGCAGCATTTACTTTGAATATTTACGCCGTTAAAATTATTAAAGTAAACACTCACATATGCACAGGGTACAGACATTAAGTGCAGTACAATATTACAGTTGGCCATTGTAGAAAGAATTGTACTTGTCCAATGTAAAATATTAGTTGGACTGTGTGCCACAAATAGTTGGCCAGCTAACTAAAAAAATTGCCCAACGTTTGTAACTAGTTACCCAATAAAACTGTAACTAGTTGCCCAAAAAAACTGTTTGCGTTGTAACTTGTTGCCCAATAAAACTGTTTGCGTATGAGACAAACATCAGTAACTCAATATTTAATAAATTCAACTAGTCACCACTTGAGTACACCTATTACTAATTTTTATTTGACTGAAATGCAAATAAAAAACATTCAACCACTAGCCATTTTGCATACATCACCGCTGTACTATATGTACTGTAGCAGTTGCCATGTGTACACTATTTTAGTTGCCTAAAGTACCATTTTCTAGCAAAGAGTTAGCAAACTCGTCATAAAAATAGATTGTGGGTGGGTACCTATTTGGGGTTGTGATCCACTTGTCCATGGGAAACAGACAAATGTCATAACTTGTTTGTCAAAAATTTTTGTGTCTCGATAATATATGACGCTAACGGTTGCTTTTGCTGATTATATATGTAACTAAATGACTTATTATTATTTATTTTTTTATCTCTATTAGTGAGAGTCTTAGAAAAACAAACATAACAAGTGTCCCAAAATTGTTTAGTCTAAGTTTCTAACAATGTCTACTGCCATGGTTATATGTGATGAATTGCTAAAAGAGATTACGATCGCGTACTATAGGGATGAATTGGATGTTGCTTTACGTGAAGAAGCAGATCAAATGAGGAAAGCTGTTGAAATTAGGGCCCGTGTCAACCGTAGACAGCTAATGATAGCGGAAGTCGAGCTTCTATGCGGTTTGGATTGTTCGTTGCCAACTATTAATCACCTCCTAAGGATGCAAAATGAGGATCTGACTGAGAGTTCCAAACTACTTCTTACTTTGTTTAAGAAACATGACCGTGTTAAAGACCTGAATGGTTTCATCCAAAAGTTGGAGTCAATGGAGATTTGATGTGCTATGTATTGCTTACTTTGGAGCTGGTGGCTTTTATTTGTTAGGGGATCGTTGTTATATTTTTGAGTCACTTATCTCATTTTCTATACTCTGTCTATGTTATGTTAACCCATGGATTTGATCCCTTTTATGTTAGTTGTATATATTTGTGGACTGTTACTGGTATGTATTCTGTTGCGTAGTTGTTCAATTGTGTGCGATATAGTAAGTCATGTTACAATTTTTTTTTAAATAAACAAAATAATAAGCAAAATATAAAAATAAAAAAAATGAACTTACTGCTAAAGTAAAGACCGATTTACATGTACAAAAAAAAACGTATTTAGTTAAAAAAAAAAGTCATAATGTGGGTGTGTACTTGTTTGGGATTCTTACCAAGTTGTCGATGCGTGGAAAGAGAGATAACTCTTCTAATAATGTGTGTAGTCTGACATTTTGTGTCTCGATAATAGAAAGAAGATGACGTGTTGAGTTACATGCTTATTTATGTATTATGTATTAAAATAATAATCCTTATTATATCATTAAAAAATAAAAGAGAGAGCGATAACTACGAAAAGAAATTGTAACAACTGCTACAAGTGTTACAACTGCTTGGTCATGACATAGTTTAGACCCACAAAGAGCGTCATTCGGAAACCCCTAACATTCAGTTGCAATCAAGTTCGAGATAAACAAGAATGGAGCCGGAGTGTTTTGCTAGAAGTCACAACATGATTGCGTTTTTGAAAAAACCAAAGGAGGCTACAGGGTTTGAGCAAATTATTGATTTCCTGAATGCACACCCGCTTAGGTATGCACTCACTGCCAAACCTGTTATCTACGTTTGTTGTATGAAGCAGTTTTGGTCTACTGCAAAGACTAAAACTATTGGTGAGGAAGTACAAATCCATGGTAGCGTACATGACATGCAGATAATTATTACTGGGGCATCAATTAGGAGAGATCTTCTCCTAGATGATGGTGACGGTGTTGTGTGTTTGGATAATGATACCATTTTTGAAACACTACCGCTTTTGGGGTATGGAGGTGAATTAGGACCAAAATTAAATTTTTTTAAACCACTGTTCTCCCCACAATGGAAATTCTTGATCCATACCATAATGCAGTGTCTAAGTCCAAAGACAACTTCCTGGAATGAGTTTAGTACAAAGATAGCATCTTTTGTGATTTGTGTAGCTCTTAATAAGAAATTCAATTTATCCAAAATTATATTTGATGGTTTAGTCAAGAACTTGTTGGATACGCATGCAAAATATTATATTTATCCAAGGTTTTTACAACTGCTATTTGACAACCGTTATGAGACACCACCCAAACATTCAAAAACTTGGCCTGTCCGTTGTCACACTCAAAAACTTATGAGTCACATGAGAAGACAGGGCAATAATTTTGATGGGACACTAACACCATTGTTCCCACACATGGTGCTGTTGCCTCAGAATTTGGGGGAAGGATCAGGAAGTCCCTCTGAATCCCAAAACACACCCGGACGTTTCCCTTCTACATCCCAAACCAATGAAACTTCAGCCGAATCAATTTCCAGTGGAACAAGTTCTGCTGATGAACCCACCCAAGCGGAAAATATGGGGGATCTTTCTGTTCATGGTAGGCAAGAGATGAGGTCTGCACACCTCGAAGATTCACCTCAGTCAGGAGTTAACACAATTGGAAGACAGGACAGCGGTCTGATATTAAATAAACTGGTGGAAAAGTGTGATCAACTATGTAAACAGGTATGTGAATTAACAAAGAAAACTTCAGCACAACATGCAGATTTAAAATATTTGAATAGGAAGTTTAAGCGGTTGGAGAAGAAAAAGGCAGGTACCACAAAAATAAAACGTTAGGTGAAGGTTCGAAAACATCAGGTAGTTGAGTCATTTCTGGAAGAAGCAAGTTGTGATCATGCAGAGGATACTACCAAGCAGGGGAGGCGTACCGAAAAGAATGAAGATGGTTCAGGGGAGGGTGGTGTTGCAGTGGAGAAGTCTGTCGAAATTAATACAAGTTATCACGATGTTGGTGCCTCATTTGAGCCACAACAAAGGTATGCGTGTCATTACATTTCTTAAGCATGTTCATATGTAAATGCATAGTTGTCGCTTGCCTTGACTAGTCAGTAATTGCACAGAACGGCCATGAAGGATGTGGATGGTTCAGGGGAGGCGCCGAATGTAGTGGAGAAGACTTTGGAAACTAATAAGACTGATCACGCAGTCGGAGCCTCATTTGACACCGAACAAAGGTATGCGTGTCATCAACTCTGCTAAGTATTTGTCGTATGTAAAAGCTTTGTTGTCGGTTGCTGTGACTAGTCAGTACTTGTACAGCACAAGCGTGATGAATGAGGACGCTTCAGGAGAGGCTGCGACTGGACTGGAGGAGACATTTGAAAGTAGTAAAACTGTTGAAGATGTAAGCGTCTCTTTTGATTCAAAACAAAGGTATGCGTGTCCGCACACTTATTAAGTATGTTCATATGTAAATGAGTGGTTGTCGCTTGCCTTGACCAGTCAGTAATTGCACAGAACGGCCGTGAAGGATGTGGGTGGTTCAACGGAGGCGCCGGATGTAGTGGAGAAGACCGTCGAAACTAATACAAATGTTCATGACGTCGGTGCCTCATTTGAGTCAAAACAAAGGTATGCGTGTCATCAACTCTTCTAAGTATGTTCGTATGTAAAAGATTTGTTGTCGGTCGCTGTGACTAGTCAGTACTTGTACAGCACGCGCGTGATGAATGAGGATGCTTCAGGGGAGGCTACGACTGGACTAGAGGAGACATTTGAAAGTAGTAAAACTGTTGAAGATGTAAGCGTCTCTTTTGATTCAAAACGAAGGTATGCGTGTCCTTACAATTCTTAAGTATGTTCATATGTAAATGCGTGGTTGTCACTTGCGTTGACTAGTCCGTAATCGTACAGAAAGATCAGGGTGGATGTGGATGTTTCAGCGGATGATGCTAATGCAGCGGAGAACAGAGTTCGAACTAAAAAGACTGCTGAAGATGCCTTTGCCTATTTTGGTTCCAAAATAAGGTATTATTGTCATTACTCTTATTTATTATGTTGATGTGTACATGCATGGTTATCACTTGGGTTGACTAGTCCATAATTACACCATTGCCATCGCAGTTGGGAGGATGTTTTTGCTGTCAATGCTAAACAGTCTAGCGGACGTACAAACTGGGATCCTGTATCTGCTGCCGGTACAGATAATTCTGCTGCTTGTTCAACAAAACCAAAGATTTTGTCACAAGTAACTGATGCTTGTATATCTGTTTATGACGTTGCAGCAGGAACAGAAAAAGCAACAGTTGAACATGACGATATTAATGCAGATGTTACTGCTGTGATTAATAAATATTTCACCTCAAGTGGAAATGAGGAGTCTCCTCCAAGTGAAAATAGTGAACCTCAATCTGTTACTAATGATACTCATGTGAATAGAAGCAGTGAATTGCCATTCACTAATGATGCTGCAAAAGATCTTGTTGGGCATATGACTTATGTGACAACAGAAAACACAACGGTGAAAGAGACTACGGATGCAGGTGGAAATGGTCAACCTGAAACCACTGCTAGTGTCGCTGCAACCACCGCTGCAACCACCTATGCATGTGCAACCACTTCCATTACAACTCAAACAAATATCACTCAAACAAACGCTGTCAATGAACAAGATGATGCACCAACAACAATTTTGAACAAAGGTACGAATGCTTGCGCATATGTTTATGCTGGTGCTATAGTTGAAAGTGAATAACTTAGTGTGGAAACTATGGAAGCTGGAGATTTTGGTAACGCTACTGACGTGCATACAAGTGTTGAAGTAGCAGTAATGATAGACGAAGGTGATGAAACGAAAAACCTTGGGACTGCAGAACTTGGGCTAGCATGTTTGAAGAGCGCAAGTGATATGCAAGCTATTATTTCTATTGATTCAAATGTCGCTACTTCTGTTCTAGGAAAGCGTCCGTTGGTTAAAGGAACCAACACAAACGCTTTATCTAAAGGAAAAAAAACGAAGTCTGATAACGACATAGATGGTAAGTTGCATGATTACTTTTTTACAGAAAAAAATAAAGATGACAAAGTCTTTCAAATCGATGCAGAATTAGCTGATAAGATTGCTGCTGACAATGTAACTGAAAAAGCGACAGCTGAAAAAACCCCGGTAGATTCTCCCAATGCAAAAGACATAGCAAGGGTTAAAAGGAAAAGAAAGGCGGATGTTGTAGCTAGACAGGAAGCTGCGTTGGAACATTGGCATTACATTAGGTCAACAGCTGAAGCCGATGAGATACTAGCATCTAGGATGCAGAACAAAGAAATTGAAATCCTAACATGTGAACAGGCAAAAGAAGCTCTTTATAAAATAGTGATAGAAAGGCAAAAATTCTACATTAAAAAAAGAGCACAAGAAAGGATCCGAAAGCCACCAACGAAGAAAGAACAGAAAATCTTCATGTGTGAGTACTTGGAGAGGATGGGAGGGCATAAAGTAAATGTCTTGCGGAGGCTAACTTATGATAAAGTGAAAGAAATGTTTGAAAAGTGTAGAATGAGGCCTGATAAGTTAACTCCTATGAACAAAGGTATAGGTGACAGAGATGAAGGAAGTTCCAAAAGAGCTTTTGATGATTTAGAGCAGGATCAGTCAAAGAGGCAGAGGATTGATCCAAAACAAAGGATTGAAAGGTTAAACCGTTTGATTGTGCTTGATACGACGGGGCAAAGACTGGGTGCACTTTAGCCAACAATAACAAATAGTGCACGTAACATTTACTTGACAAATGGTGGCATTGTAATTACCATCAAGAGGTCTGACGGGCTCGAAACTACATTTAACAGCTTGGGTCAGTTGCTACATACTATAGACAGAGAAGATTTGGAAAGTGTTTGGCAGTGCGTTAAAATTGGCTTTCAGACAGGCCGGGACGCAGGTTGGCTAGGAGTTGATAAGTGGTATGGGATGAAATGGATGTTTGAGCCCGATATAGAGGACGTTGAATGGAAAGAAACACTGGTCACGAGTTGGAGATTGTACGAACAGTGTGGAGTTCATGTGGTTACTACGCTGACAAGTTATCTGTTCATGCTGGATGATGCGGATTACCCTCTAACACCAACTCTAGCTTGTAACATGTTGTTTAAGAAGCTGACGACAAATAGAATAAGTGAAGTGGCATATGTGCTTGTTGAAAAGATAGAAGGAATAGCGCGTATGTAAACTTTAATAATGTATCCGTTTTTTAATGGAAAGTTGCATATTTTGGACGCAAAAATCAGGTTTGTGTGTGTGGTTTAATAAGATATTCGAAGAGTCCCTAAGGTACAAAAAAATGGTATTTGCCAATTAAAAGGTCAAGTAGTTAAATTCGAAGTGTTTATAATTGTGGACAAGCGTTATCCAAATACCAAAAAGGACAGAAAATCTGCTAGTACAACTATGTTAACTACTGCTAGTAGTTAAATAATAACTGCTAGCTAAGTTAACTACTGCTAGTAGTAAAATAAGAACTGCTAGCTATGTTAACTACTGCTAGTAGTAAAATAAGAAATGCTAGCTATGTTAATTACTGCTAGTGATAGAAGAAATCAACGAAATGGTGGCACAATCGTATTAAGTCAAACCGAGTTGGTTGTATTGTTAGAACTGCTAGTAGTCAAGTAAGAACTGATAGATATGTTAACTACTGCTAGTGATAGAAGAAATCAAGGAAATGATGCCACAGTCGTATTAAACTGACAACTGCTAGATATATTGTACTATTGTTGAGTGTTAAATATGTTTTTGTCAAGTGTGTAGGTATTAGTGTGGAGTGTTTATGTCAGTAGATTGTAGGTATTAGTAGATTGTAGAATACGAATTGTACGACTAAAAGGACTACTTCGTTTATAAAAGCTGTTGCTAGGGAAATCAGGTTGCCCTACGTACTGCTGCTGGTTGCCAAGATTACATAAACGCAGGAAATAGTAAAGAAGTTGACTTACAACGTTTCATACACAAAACCAACAACATATTAAGCGTACTACATAATTCTAAGTTTAATGGTTACATAGTTATAGAACCACGTGATTTATAACTTTCAGCGACTACGAAAAAGATAAGCACTCCATGCTTCCTCCCCATAGACAGCGTACTAAAACCACAAAGCCTCGTTCCCATTAATCATGATCGATAACTTCAGGCCGACGTACCTGTTGAAAATGCCCTTCATATATCATTAACCAAGTAAAGTGATAATAAAGGAATATGAATAGAATGTTAAGTTACAAAAAAAAAAGAAAAAAAATACTATACACAGCACGATCTGTGTGATTTAACAAAAGAAGAGATTCTTTGTATGGGGCGATGTTGTTAGGAATTAGAAATTCCCGGTATTAAAGAGTCGGTCACCTCAAGTATATGTAATCGTTAGAAAGCTCGTAGTCGTAGTTCTTTTAAGTTAAGTAGTAATTTAGTTAAGTAACACCGTGGAGGACGGACGGGTCTTTACCCACTGTATGCCTGATCCACAGCCCAAAGTGTGGCGAGTTATGTAAGACTATAAATACTCTCTACCTTCCAAGGTAGAGAGTTGGAGCTCATAATAATATCTTTCACTTTCTCTCACTAAGTTCCCTAAACCTCTAACTTTCTCTCTCTAGAATTCCATCTATATGCTACTTTGTGTTATGGTTTGATGTGTATGTGAAAAGTTATATCTTACAATTGGTATCAAGAGCCATGGTTAGATCATATCTTGCACATCTTTGGATTTATAGTGGTTTTTAGGTGGTTTTTGAGTTTGAAAAAGTTTAGTGGTTTTTGCATCATTTGGTTGATTTCTTGTGTTAAAGTTTGAATTTTGTTGGTACTTTTATGTTTAGAATCATCAAAAGTGTTTAGGTTTTCATTTGGTAAGCTTGAATCATCTTGGTTGGGTTGTTTTTGGATTGAAAAGTGATGTTTATTTGGTTTTTCAAGCTAGCG
>BPTQ01000002.1:76257221-76292811 GCA_019973895.1 Chrysanthemum seticuspe
CGAGTATCAGTAACTAAGAAGTGTAACGTACAAACCAATAAGGTTCACCTCCAGAAAATGACTAGGTGCACTACCATTCAAACTCGGTAGAAACCTCTAGTAGTCGATAGTTGTTAGAGACTGTGTAGGAAACATCACAACCATTCAACACTACAACACTATAACCCTGGCTGTACGAGTGTAAGACCTAGTACTTTAGAAAAGTAGTCTCATCGCCTTCGAAATCAACTAAGTACTATAACCGTCGTCGCATCGTCTTCGTACCTCACTTTTATAGTCTCAGTAACTACGTGATTAGTACTAAAGAAAGCTCTACTTACACAATTCACTCGTACGCCGATACCTAACTGGCGAAGTAAGACTAGTCGACGTTGCTAACTGTTGTATGCAGGTACGCCCGACGTTTGCAGCTGATCAGAATGAAGCGGTCAATCCATAGCCGCATGCTCACTTAACACATTCATCTCGAAAGAAATCATGATTAGTGCATCAATGACTCTGATATTTTCACTCCATGCTTCTGCTACGCTGCTGCCAATATCATGAATCAACTAAAGCTTCCGCTACTCTGATGAAAAGATTTCATGATCCAGAATGTGAGCATGTCGGTCCCAATATCACAACATCACAACTTACCAACACTACAAAGGATGTGTCAGAGATTGTTGATAGCTGATGATCTCCAAAGATGGCTCAAACTTACCATCACGTGGATCAGTAAAAGACCTCCACTTGGAATAACCAAACATGCAATGTGAAGAATCAATGACTATGAGCTTAGGAGCAAAGGACTACATCAAGAATGCAAAATCAATTGTTAAATGTAATATCTATTTGTATTCAATGTAATTTTGGTACATGATTGAGGTGACCTCCCTTAGGGGGAGATTGTTAGGAATTAGAAATTCCCGGTATTAAAGAGTCGGTCACCTCAAGTATATGTAATCGTTAGAAAGCTCGTAGTCATAGTTCAATTAAGTTTAGTAGTATTTAGTTTAGTAACACCGTGGAGGACGGACGGGTCTTTAACCACTGTATGCCTGATCCACAGCCCAAAGTGTGGCGAGTTATGTAAGACTATAAATACTCTCTACCTTCCAAGGTAGAGAGTTGGAGCTCATAATAATATCTTTCACTTTCTCTCACTAAGTTCCCTAAACCTCTAACTTTCTCTCTCTAGAATTCCACTTATACGCCACCTTGTTGTTATGGTTTGATGTGTATGTGAAAACTAATATCTTACACTGTTTGAGTAAATCAAATATGACACCATATTCCTTTTTAACTTTTACAAGTTCTTGTTCATATTTTGAGATTTGACATTTCAAAGACGCGTTTTGATCATCCAGTTGCTCAAATTTTGGATTAATCGTTTTGGATTGCAACTGGTTGAATTTATTTTGCAAAGAAAGTTCACGATTTTGACAATCTTTTTGACACCATTGAAGACGACGTTTTGAATTTGAAAGCTCATTTAACAGTCGTTCATTTTCAACTTTTAAAGACTCGATCTGATACACATTATTAGTATTCTCAACAATATCAACAGAATCAACAAAATCAGCAGAGATATGATCAGATGCATATGCAACAGATTGTAATAACACAAGATTATTGATATCAACACAGATAACATCTTCCAAGAGTCGATCAACATCTTTTCTCAACAATTTCTTTTTACTTTTAGTATTTGAAATCGATGTTTCTGTTTTCTCGAAAACTGTTTTCATGAGACCAAGTTTCTTGTGAAAGTCCCTCCACTGATGAGAAAGAGCCAAGACCCCTCAGAGAGTTTCTCATCAACTTCTCATTCTTGAATGGGAAAAAAACTCACCATGGATTTCAAAACTTTTTTCTCATAAACTGAGCTTGACTCTAACCATGGTAATTATGTTCAACACCTGACCTAGCTGTGGTGAAAGTGGAGTTAGCAAAATATGCTTTTGATCCAAAATCATTGGATGAGGCCCCTGTCAACAAAAGCTCTTTTCTCGTGGCTTGGAAGATCTTTTTCACTTTTGTGACTCAGGTCCTCGGTGGGAAACATTCATACACTGAACATATTAACTCTATTAAGTGGATGATGGCTTACTGCTTAATGACACCAATGTCGACAATGGGGAGATCATTTACAGTGATCTCGTAACCAAGCTCTAGAGCAAGTCTAGGGTGAAATATGTTTCATAACCTAGATTTGTCTCTTGTGCTTTACAAGAGTTATTGGGATTCAATTACACTCAAGACTTTAATTTTGGCGCTTTACCCGCTGTCCTGAGTAATTCAAACTTTGCAATGGTCCCATTAGTCACTAAAATTGAATTGACGGCCCATATGGTTTCTGTAAACAACCAAAGGGACTCAGTTTCTCCAGCCCCTGCTTCTAAAACTAAAAAGGGGAAGTCTCAGACTGTGACTCAACCCAAACCCAATTCACAGGGCCCTGAGGCTTCTGGAACAGAGCCCAAAAGGCCAAAACGACCCAGACTGACAAGACACCTAAGAGTGACTAAGTAACACCACTATCGATGATAATGAAGGGTACTGATACATGAGAGTCAGTTCCCTGGGTCCCAACTACTAATCCCCAAGATCCGAAGGGAAGTACAACCCGCTGGTAGGGAGCGCCTTCCACTGTCCCTAGTGATAGAACTGGTTCAATCCCCCTAGTACTTGAAGGGCAAAACGGGGATAGAGACTTAGAGGGATTAAAACCACCTGCTGATATCGAACCAACACCCCTCATGGAGATGCGCATTCCTCAGGGACTGTATCTAAGGACAAGTCAGATAAATCCCAATTTGCTGGATTAGAGGGGGCAGGACCTGACCAGACCCAGGGCAAGGCTTCTTCTGAAGCGGAGCCTGAAGCACCTTTAAAGTTCTAATCTTTTGTAGATATTCAGGCCTTTCTTCTCTCTGAAGATGAGTTTGAAAAAGACAGTGATGAGGAATTCTTTGAAGCTGGAGAAGACGTGGACACTGATGTTTAAGAAATTGAACCAGAGCATTAGTCTCCTCCAAAGAAACCTGAAGTGTCATCCTTTCATCATACCTCTTCAGACTCTACTTTTTTTTCCTGCCCTCCAGAGCTCAAGAAGTATGACAATACACTTCCTCTCACTGAAAGGCAACTGGTAAAATTCCTGAAGAAGGCTACTTAGTCTCTCTTACTGATGAACTCTGAGATCAACACTCTAAAGCTGTTGTTATTATTCTGATCACAGGGCCTCTGTTGATGAAAATTTTGAAGATAACCATGAACACATAGAACTCATGTATCAGTCTCTTCATACTTTAGATGAACATCTATAAAAGTTTCTTAAATCTTTTCAGGAAGTTCATACAAGGCTTGATATAATCAAAGAGGCTGTTAAAGAGGATCCTTGTCTCAACAAGAAGATTCTTGAAGCCACTGACACCTACATCAAGAGTTCTTCTAGCCTGTCTGAGCTCATCAGCATGCTGAACAACTTAAACATTCAGGGTCTTTGGTGCGCGTATGAAGCGCGTTCGGGGTCAAAGGAAATTCCTTTTCGTCGAGCAAGTTTTTCAACACCCTAGGCAGTGAACCCCTTATCGTTGTAGTATAGTATTTGGTACGCCTCGGGGATTGATATCGTTCTCTAGGGGAATAGGAATGCTAGTAAGAAGTGTACTATGCTAAGGTTGAGGTTGAGGAAGATTCTTTTTTTTTATCTTTTTATATTTTTTTTAGAAAGCTTAAGGTAAAATCTCGGGGCTTGGATTTGGGGGTGGTACTTCTACCGATTACTCTACTACTGTAATTATCTAGTTCTATGGGTAGTCTTATGTCTATTGATGTGTGCTCGTATGATGATTACAAATGTGTTTACCTAGA
This sequence comes from Chrysanthemum seticuspe, assembly GCA_019973895.1. Taxonomy (NCBI): domain Eukaryota; kingdom Viridiplantae; phylum Streptophyta; class Magnoliopsida; order Asterales; family Asteraceae; genus Chrysanthemum; species Chrysanthemum seticuspe. The sequence goes on from BPTQ01000002.1 coordinate 76,261,080, forward strand.
TACTATTACTCCCTATTTATCTTTTATTGTAGGTTGAATTGTCACGTCCTTATTCTTAACGCGTTGTGTTTTCTAAAGTCGTAGGGTGTGCCTGTGCCCTAACTCTTTGAAGTCACCCTTGAGTGTAGTAAACGAAATCCACTAAGTCATCCATAAACTATCAAAGATTCATCAAGCATTAAAAAAAAAGATAGCCTAGTTGCACTCCTAAGCCAATTACAATTAAGATAAGAGACAACCTAACAACAATTAACAACTAGGTTTCATAGATCTAAGCAAACACACAAGAAATTAGCCGGACATGTTAAACAAGCAAGCATACATACATTCAATGGAAGACATAATGAAATTAATGAAGTAAAACACTTATATTGAAGTGTAAAATAGGGTTTGGGACCCTAAGATACTGTCCAAGTTGGACTACAAACGTTTAGGGTTTTTACTCCAAATTTCTACCTCCTAAAATATTAAAAATTCGATTTCTATATATTATTTTACACTTGCGACGGCGTTGCCTTATATGTGGGACGCCGTCAGATCGCCATCATTAGGGTTTTCGCCTTGGCCAAGTTATCGTTGGGACGGCGTCACCATGTAGTTGTGACGTCGTCGGGCTTCAGTAGGGACGTCGTCTGATTCTGGATTTGGGCCGTCTGAGATGAAAAGTCTTAGTGAAAACCTTCCTTTTCAAAGCCTGACGCCGTCAGGCGTATTTTAGCAAAAAGTCTACTGAGTCATCAGGTGTATTTTAATTAAATCCATAGAGAGGGATGGTGTCGCCCTTTAGTTGGGACGCCGTTAGCTTTAACTTCAGCAGCTTGAGTGTCTTCGATCTTGACTTAGCTATTTTCTTCATATATTCACTCTTTTTCGTCCAAGTATGCATCATTCCAGCATTTTGCTCCCAAAAGACCTAAAAAGTGAAAAGGAACGAAATTAAGCAGTAACGGATATAAAAGTGATCGATTAAGGGCTTAAATGACCCCTTAAAAATGTACGTTTCAAATCCTTATCAAATATCCCTACACTTGGTATTTGCTTGTCCTCAAGCAAATGTGCTTTTGACTAATCAATTTATAAGTTAGGGGGCATGAAGCAATGGTTGAAAATAATCCACAACCAGTAAAAGCACCGCAATAGTCATAACAAGCACGGAAATTATATACTAGCACCTCACAAGAGGTGTTTGGATTCTCTCATCTCTCGGGTGTATATGAAATATAGTAAATGGAAATGGAAGATAAACACTCATTACCTAGTCATAGTACATAGATTACCATAGGCTTGAGAATAGATCAAACCTCCATCGCTTTGGCGTAATCACCTAGGAACAACTATCTAATGGGTATTTTCAAGGGTTGTAATGTTAGGTTTACGGTAGGGAAACAAAGGGTTTGGTTGGATAGTGATGGCAAGTCAAAAATATTATGTTACAAGCATGAAAAGAATGGCGTTGCTAAGCCAAGACTCGACTCACTAAACTCTAGATAACTTGAAACAAACATACATAAATTGAAAAACATAAACATAATGATAGATGTGGGATGGTAGCCCGTATGTTTTTCTTCATTTTTTTCACACTTTTTTTTTTTTCATACACTTTTACTCTACCATCCTCTAAGATAACATCCAAATATAATGATTTATAGGAGCATCCCTACAATTGAGTTTTTATTACTCTAACACTAATTTGACCCGATTTGAAAAGATCAAAACACTTTGAGTATTTAATTACATAAATAAAGGGAATTTGAATTTGACGTTCCTTCCCGTTACTCCATAAAATTTTATTTTACCCATGAGTCCCAATCATCCTAAAACTGTGTACAAAAGATATGACTCGACTTAGCAACCATGCAAGTAACTAGATAATTGAACTAATGGTTAAGTATGATAACAATAATGCACTAAAGGTGAGTGCATACAAGGTAGGCTAAGGCGATTTGGGTGTACATTTGGGGGTGAATTGTAAACAATGCTCTTCATTGATATTCCGGAAAACCGAAACATCACGAGAACCACAAAAAAGATAGGCTCTGAGGGGTTAACTAGGGGTATCGTGTACTAAAGATGAGTACATCGCAAGGGTGTGGGTAATTAGTCAGCCGATGTGGAGGAAGTAATTATAATATGGGTTTCAAACAAGGGTTATCCTAATGCCTCTTATCATTTAGTTATTCCTAACTACACAAGTGTAGTCTCACTAGCGATCTCGGAATGCATCACAAAACAAGTTCTAGAATATATTATACTACCAGTACACTCTCGAAGCATTAAAGGTGAATGCGTTACTTCCTATAGATCTAGGGGCGAATCTCACATTTTTGGGGTGGAATTTGAGTGGTAAACGGTTTTTGTGCTAGTCATATAACTCCTATCCATGAGACGCTTTATTAAGACTAAAGTCCCACTCGTACATGTCTTAAAAATTTTAAATTTGGGGCTAAAATTTCCCTAACAAATATTTCTCATAGCTTATTACACAAATGAACTAGGACAAGACAAATAATCAAGGATAAGCATAGTTTCAAAGTTCCCATTTTATTCTCCATCCCTACACTTAAACTGAACATTGTCCCCAATGTTCCCCGAAAGTATCAAAGTTATGATAAAGGAAGATAATTAAAAAAGAAAGAAACTAGTACTCCTCTGATTAGCTTGGTAGGATCCGAGTGAAGTAGTGTTTAAATTCTTTTCCAAGAAGAATGTATGCGTGATAAGCTCCATCCAATATTATGTTTCTTCTTCTTGCCAAATAAAACATGCACACTTTAGGAAAATAGACGAAACCTTCACGTAAAATCAGAAGTAAAACTATATATGACTCAAATAAACTAGGATATAATGCTTGTGGAATGGATTGTTGCAGATTTTATGGAAAATTAAGACATGAGAATTTCCAAAAATTTTATAAATGGCACAGAAAACGAGAAAAAAGTTTATAAGCTATTTCTGCTCTACCTGTCGTCGTTAGGTTCTAATCCTGACGCCGTCAGGTTGTCCTGACAGAAACTGGTCAGCTGCGTTTTCTTGGAAAAATTCTGAAAAAATTACACCTGTAAAATCTGGAAAAATTTCTGCAAAACATCCATTATGAGTCGATAAAAACATTGACTCTAACCAACACACATATATATCAATTTCATTAGTTATACTCCTCATATTCACGTTCTTTTAAAAATGTGTGTAATCTTCCCTACACTTATCTTATTGTAAAATACCTTTACATGTAATTAAGACAAGGTTAAAGACAAAATAAAGCATTTTCACAAATTCAAACATGAGAACATACAATAATGAAAAGATATATGACACACAAACAGGCAAACAATTAAGCATGGGTTGCCTCCCACGAAGCGCTTTTCTTTATTTATGAGTCTTGTAGCTAGACTCGAAGTCGTGCTCCTACGTTGTCTTGTGTACGCTTACGTGCCCATATCTAAGCCATTCCAATGTTCTCTCACTTTTCTTGTATTCATCTCCTAGATCTAAGCATTTTTTATAGTACCTTTCATTTTTTTCATAAGTATGCCTATGTCCCTGTTGTTTGTCTCTTTCACTAAGTATCGGAATAGGAGCCATCCGATTGCATGCCTCTATATCTTTGTGCTTAAACCTAGGGTGCGTACGGGGCATTTCATAGACAAAATCCTCAACTCCATCGAAGAATGTGAGTAAACCATCAATCATCCGTTCATTCAACTTAGTCACTCTCTTAAAGGATGTTACAAATATTACTTGTGTGAGGCGTCCATCAATGAATTCTCCTAAATCTTCTAAGACCATGAATTCAACCAAATAGGCAAAACTTCCAACAAACACATCCAAGTAAGTGACCACATCAACAACATTTTCCCCTTGATAGGCTAATTCATTCACCTTAATTTTATTATATAGATTTCTTGAGATTAAGTTTAAAGGTAAGAATGAGTGCAATTTAGCATCAAAACATTCAAATCCTATTTTACAAGGGAATTGCATGTTAAAGGGGCCATCAACCTCAATTCTACACCTAGGGTTAAAACATTGGGAGGGGTCTTCTTCCATTTCAAAATTAACTTCATCGACGACCTCCCCGTTATCAAGTGCCTCTCCATAGTCAAATTTTCATCGGAATCCGAGTCATAGAAAGGACTATGTTGTTGCCAATTTATTTCATTATGCCCTAGGAGATTTCCAAAGTGGTGAATGGGTGAAGGGTTTTCTGGGATTGCGTTTTCTATTGCGAGATTGGGAGCGGGTAGTGCAAAGTTTTTACGGCAAAAGATGCGAATCATGGTGAGTGATGGGTTTTTCGAATAAAGTCACGAAGAAGGGGGATAGACTACAAGGAAGCTAAAAATGAGAAAAAATCTTATTTGATAGGAATCAAGCAAGGGAACTAAAATGAAATAAAAATCTAAATAGCTATTCTATTCCCCGGCAGCGGCGCCAAAAACTTGGTGCGCGTAGGAAGCGCGTTCGGGGTCAAAGGAACTTCCTCTTCGTCAAGCAAGTTTTTCAACACTATAGGCAGTGAACCTAATCGTTGTAGTATAGTATTGGGTAAGCCTCGGGGATTGATATCATTTTCTAAGAGAATAGGAATGCTAGTGAGAAGTGCACTACGCTAAGGTTGATGTTAGGATTTAGTAAATCCAGTTATTAAAGAGTCGGTCACCTCAAGTATATGTAATCGTTAGAAAGCTCGTAGTCGTAGATTAGTTAATGTTTAGTAGTATTTAGTTATGTAACACCATGGAGGACGGACGGGTCTTTACCCACTGTATGCCTGATCCACAGCCCGTAGGTGGCGACTTATGTAAGAACTATAAATACTCTCTACCTCCCAAGGTAGAGACTTGGAGCTCATAATAAGATTTTTCTTTCTCTCACTAAAGTTCGCAACCTCTAACTTTCTCTCTCTAAAACCTCTTGTATACGCCTCTTTGATTATTGGTTTAGTGTGTTTGTGAAATCCAATATGTTACAAATGGTATCAAGAGCCATGGTTTGATCATCTCTCTTACATACTTGGATTTCTTATGGTTTTAGATGGTTTTTGAGTTTGAAAAAGTTTAGTGGTTTTTGCATCATTTGGATCATTTTTAGTGTTAAAGTTTGAATTTTGGGTGTACTTTTGTGTTTAGAATCATTGTATGTGCTTGGATTTTGATTTGGTAAGCTTGAATCACTGTGGTTGAGCTTGTTTTGGATTGAACAGTGTGTTTTTGAAGTTTTTCTTGGTAGTGACTTGGTTCTCGTAGTGAATTTCATCATAGAGACTTGCTTCAGAAAAAGGTAGCAAGTTGTAGTGCTTTTTGGTAGCGACTTGGTCCTAGCAACTTGTCTATTGAGACAAGCCGACAAATAGTACAACTTAGTGGATTCTCCACTACGGCTAGCAACTTGGTGAAGGTAGCGACTTGCTTTCAATTTTGTTAGCGACTTGTACTTAAGATTCTTAGCGACTTGGTGTTAGCGACTTGGACCTTAGCGAGTTGCTCTTTAGCGACTTGACTGCTTAGCGACTTGGTGCTTAGCGACTTGGACCTTAGCGAGTTGCTCTTTAGCGACTTGACTGTGTAGCAACTTGGTACACTAGCGACTTTTGTCTTAGCGACTTGGTTCAAGAATTCGTAGCGACTTGGTTGATTTTTTTGGTTGTAATACAGTTTTCTCTTGATTTAGTAAAATCCCGTGAAAGAATCTATTTCCCGGTTTAATCATAGAGTTATAAAATCCCGTGTAATCTGTTAACATGTCTACCAACGTACCTACAATCATCTCCAGTGTTGCTGAGGATGTTCAAGCAGCTGGTTCAGATACTCGTCCACCCATTCTTGACAGAACTGACTACTACTCTTGGGCACAACGAATCAGATTGTACTGTCTTGGAAAGGAAAATGGAGTCAACATTCTCAAGTCTATTGATGAAGGACCTTATCAGATTGAGACTACAAGAGACTTAATTGATACAGCTGCAGATGGAACAATGATCTATGGAATTGACAGACCAAAGACGTATGATGAGCTCAATGATAAGGAAAAAAAGAGATTCGATGCTGACATCAGGGCTTCTAACATTATACTTCAGGGTCTTCCAAAAGATATCTACAAGCTTATCAATCACAACACTGAAGCCAAGGCTGTTTGGGATAATGTCAAGATGCTTCTCTCAGGTTCTGAATTGACGAAGGAAGACATAGAATCACAACTGTATGATGAATTTGAACACTTTAAGATGAAGCCAGAAGAAAGTGTCTATGAGTATTACGTGAGATTCCACAAGCTTGTGAATGATATGAGGAATATCAAAATGACCATGCCAAATATTCAGCTGAATTCAAAGTTTGTGAACAACATGAATCCCGAATGGCATAAGTTTGTCACATCTGTGAAGCTAACCAAAGGATTGAAGAATACCAACTATAAGCAACTTTATGCATTCCTTCTTCAGAATGAGAGACATGCTATGTTTGAAAAAAGGATTCTTGATCAGTTCAAAACCAACCAGGGAGAAACAAGCTCATCAAATGATTCAACAGATTTTTACACAAATATTGGAGTTACCACCAAAGCTTCTCAAGTCATACCCATGGGTAATGGTAATTACAAGCTCATCCCTGATCCAGCATATAAGCCTCCTGACCCAAACACATTCATGGAAAACCTCATCAATCAACTGTCTCTCATGGTTAGTCAAAACATGAACTCTCTCCCACACACCAACAATAACCTCATAACAGCATCCAACCCACACAATCAAGCTACTGTCAGAGATGGGAAGGTCATGGTGCAACCAGTTCAAGAAAGGCAGTATGAACAGGGAAGAGGTGGAGTTGGTAGAGGATATGTGGCAAATCAGAATCGTGGAAGGAATCCAAATCAAGGTCAAGCTAAGCCAATTAAGTGCTACAACTGTGGTGGTGATGGACACATAGCAAGGAACTGCACTTCTACAAAACGCCCTCAAAATGCAGAGTACTTCAAAGACGAGATGTTACTTGTACAAGCTCAGGATAATGGAGTTGTGTTGGATGAAGAGGAGTTGTTGTTTCTTGCTGGGGCAATGCCAAGACATATGATGCAGATGTGGATGAGCAGCCAATTCAAGAGATAGGTCATAATCATCAGAATGCCTTTCAAGTCGCCGACTGTGATGCATACGACTCTGACGTTGATGATGAACCTACTGCACAAACAATTTTCATGGCTAGCATTTCTCCAATGGTCTCTCCAAAGGTCCCCTCACCACAGCAAGCTAGTCCATCCAAAGAATCAATCATCTCAAAGGTATTAAAATTATACGATGATGCTGATGAGCAAAAGATACATAACAAAGTACAATAAACTAAAACTTTTGAGTCAGATATTGAAAATATGGGTAATATCAATGTTGTCCCATATGATCAATATGTGAAACAAAGTAAAAGTGACATTGTACCAAGTGATGCATCTTCTGCAGTCAATGATGACTATGTTTTTGATGAATACACTGCATGTGCCCCTGATGATTCTGTTATCTCTGAACTGAATGCCTATAAAGAACAAGTAGCTATTTATGAACAACGTGCTAAGTTTGAGTTAACCACCCGTGAGCAGGAAATGGATGACCAAATGCGTACAACTATTAGAAAAAGTAAGTTTAGAGAAGAAGTATTAAAACAAGAGTTAAACTGCTTACAAGAAAAGCTTTCTAAAACTGCTAAGCAAAAACAAGAACTTCAAGAAAATGTTAAAATTCTTAAGCAAGAATTCAGTGCTAAGAAATCAAAACTTTTGAATGATTTTTCTAATCTAAAAACCTTGAAAAACAAGCTTGAAAATAAGTTGTACGTACAAGGGAATACCATTCAGACTGCTCACATGATCAATAAGCATAGAGTTCTCAGCGATAAGCATAGTATCCCCATTATAAAGGAATCCAACCCTGAGTATGGTAAGATAGAAAAAGCTGCTCAAAATGTAATCTATGATGGAAATGAGATTCTTAAACCTCGACAGAAACCTAGTTGCATTGAGTGCACTGAGGAAGATAGAAAACTAGATGATGCATCTAGGGAGAAAATGAATAAGAAGCTTAACGATCCTGCGTGTAAAGATAAAAACATAACGATCAAACCCCATGATTACACTAAGGAAAATTGGATATCCTTGAACATGTTTAAGCCTCAAATTCAATTAACCCCTGAACAAATCTTTTGGAAGAAAGACATGGATAAGCTAAAAGTTAATGTACTTGTTGAAACAAACACTCCCCTTAGGAAAATGCCTGTAGCTACTGTGTATCCTCCAAATACACCAATGCATCTAGTTCCTAGATCTATTGCCACTAATAGCAAGACCTTAATCAGCCTATATGTTGTTTATCAGCTGTTTGTTGATTTTGAGAAAACGTGTAAAAAGAGAATCACACCTACTGGGAAAACTGAGGGGGAAAGGGGTTTTGAGCAAACTAAAGAATGTTATTTAACTGAGGTCATGCCTTTCTTCAAACAATTAAAAGGTCAATTTGAGAGTCTTCAAAAAGGGATAAATTCATATATTAAAGAAATGGAAAAGGAATTTGATGCAATGATAGTTGAAGTCAATGATTATGAACAGGAACTCAAATATAATGAAGTTGAAAGAAAGAACTTGCACATCTTAAATGAGAATTTGATTTCGATTTGTGTTGCTCAAGATGTGTTTTATACTATTACTAAGCACTCTATTACTGCTTCTCGATTTCATGAATTATCTATTATATTGAAAGTTTCCCATGATCGTGTCATTGAGCTTGAAAACAAAATCTCAGAACTAAGTGAGAAAATTGATCAGGATGATCACGATAATTTGGTAAAACATCTTTCTAAACTAGAAGTTGAACATTTTGATTTACAACTAAAATATCAACATCTTAAAGAAAATGTCAAAACCTAAAATATCAAGACATCCTCAGATGTTCCATAGTTTGATGCAGTTTTTCAGATAAACAAACGTGACGAACTGATTCAAGCTCATTGTAACACGATCAGAAAGTTGAAAGCCCAAATCTCTCAATTAAAGGGTGAAAAGAACAATGTGACTGGCTCCCAAATGCCTCCTCCTTTAGATTCTCAGTATTCTCAAACTTTTCATCTTCAAAACTTAGTTAATGCTTTACAACAAGAAAACGAAAGTTTTCTAGAAGAAAATGAAAAAGTTAAACGACACTTTAAAGAGTTATATGATTCAATGAAAGTCACTCGTGACAAAAACAACAAAAAAATAACGTTTTTACAAAAAGAAATTAAAAATCTGAGGAGTCAGGAAAAAGAGAAACTGCCACTTGTTTTTAATGAGAATGTTGCATCAAAGTCATCCTCAGACTGCAAATATACTATGACTGTTAAATACATTCCTCCTCATCTTAGGAATAATGAACCTGTGTTTCACAACAATTGTGCTCACCTTAAGGATAGTCTAGAATGTCTCCGTGAGATCGTGGAAGAGGATTTCTTAAATAAGCCTCTTGATAGAGAAATTAGTTTTGCTTGCATTCAGGCCAAACGATCTCAAGAGCTGCTAGAATGTTTAATAGCAACATGTCCTAAAACCTTAGGTACGAAAGGAAAAGCTGTGATGCCTTGTTCTATGCCTAGTGCCAAGCATACAAACCATTCTATGCCCATTTTTAAGAAAGTGAACACTAATGTGCCTTCAAGTAGTTCAGATCCCTGCACGTCTAATTCAGTAATGCAAAAAGTAGATCAACCAACTAATGTTCCCATAATTCCCTCTACAGGAGTAATTAGTGACATTAAAGCAAGCGGGTCAAAGCCTCCAGGCAATACCAAGCAAGATAGGACCTCGCAAGCTAAGAATGTGCATTGGAAGAGAGTAGAAGATCAACCTAAGAACTTTAAGTTTGTGTTGAATAAAACGAATCGTGTTGATTCTAGTATTAGCCATAGGCGTACTGTAATTAATTCGAATTCTGATACTATCTGCAAACCATGTAATGATGACTGCTTGAATTCTGTTACTAATCTTGAATGTGGTGTGAATGATTTGTCTATTGTTGTTAAATGCCCTGCTAAAATTGTTAATGTTAAAATTCAAGCTAAAAAGGCAAAAAGGCAAAGGCGAAAGAAGGTTAGAAAATAGTGGAAACCCATAAGAAGGAAATTTAGTAATATAGGTTATCACTGGATACCTATTGGGCGTAAGGTTAATGAGTTTGGCCCTAAATTTGCTAACTCAATACCCACTAGAAAATGGATGACTACTGGTAGAACTATTCCATTAAGAAGTTAACATACTTTGAATAGGTCAAATATGGACACTAGCACTGCATCTATTTCTAATGAGTCCATTGTTTCTACCTCTGATGTGGGTGTTCCAATCATTGTTACTAACCAAATGGAACCCATTCTTGCATGGGGATCCCCATTATCCAGTTATCCATTCTTGGTTGTGTTCAACTGCAGATCGTTCAAATCGTTCTGTGGTACCTGGACTCAAGCTGTTCCAAGCATATGACTGGAGACCGGTCACGGCTCATGAACTTCGTGAGCAAATTCATCGGAACTGTGAGATTCGGAAACGATCATTTTGGTGCTATTATGGGTTATGGAGATTATGTGGTTGGAGATAGTGTGATTTCCAGGGTTTATTATGTTGAAGGCCTTGGACATAATCTATTTTCTGTCGGACAATTTTGTGACTCAGATTTAGAAGTTGCCTTCAGAAAACATACTTGCTTTGTTAGAGAACTTGATGGTGTGGAACTTCTCAGAGGAACTCGTGGTGCAAACCTATACACCATCTATATCGAAGATATGATGAAATCTTCACCCATCTGCTTGCCGTCAAAGGCTTCCAAAACTAAGTCATGGCTATGGCACCGTCATCTCAATCACTTGAACTTTGGTACCATAAACAATCTTTCCAGAAAGGAATTAGTAAGAGGATTACCCAGATTAAAGTATGAAAAAGATCATCTTTGTTTAGCTTGCCAATTGGGAAAAAGCACAAAATATGCCCACAAACCAAAACCCACAAACTCAGTAATGAAAGTTCTTCATACACTTCATATGGATCTGTGCGGACCAATGAGAGTGCAAACGATAAATGGGAAGAAATACATTCTAGTAGTTGTTGATGACTACTCTCGATTTACTTGGGTAAAGTTTTTGAGGACAAAGGATGAAACTCCAGATGTCATCATCAAACTTATCAAACAGCTTCAGGTTCGACTCAACAATATTGTTAGAATTGTTCGAACAGACAATGACACAGAGTTTGTTAACAAATACTTAATTCAGTTTTATGAAAGTGTTAGAATCAGTCATCAAAGAAGTGTTCCACGAACTCCTCAACAGAACGGTGTAGTTGAAAGACGAAATCAAACTCTTGTGGAAGCTGCAAGAACAATTCTAATTTATTCAAAGGTTCCAATGTTTCTATGGGCTGAAGCCATTGCCACTGCTTGCTACACCCAAAATTGTTCCCTTATTCACACCTCTCATGGAAAAACTCCATATGAACTTGTCCATAAACGAAAACCTGATCTATTCTACCTTTGTGTGTTTGGTGCTTTATGTTACCCAACTAATGATGGTCAAGATTTAGGTAAACTAAAAGCTAAAGTGGACATTGGAGTATTTGTAGGGTATGCACCAAACAGAAAAGGATACCGAATCTACAACAAGAGAACCCGAAATATCATGGAAACAATTCATGTTACGTTCGATGAGCTGACCGGTCATATGGCTCCAGGACAATCCAATTCTGGACCCGCATTTCAACCTCTATCCAGTAGTCCTATCAGTTCTACTATGGTTTCTAATTCCTCACCAGCAACTCCGTATGTACCTCCTTCAGAAGATGATTTGAAGAAGTTATTTGATCCAATGTTTGATGAACACTATGAGCCAAGTGCTAATGATATGTCAGTTCCATCAACAAAGGATGCCTCTATCCCTGTCAATGAAGTTAACCCTTCAGTTTCAATGACATTAAGTCAAGAAGCGCCTGCTGCTGGTCACTCTGTCTCATCAACAAATCATCAATCATCAAGTGTTCACAATGGAAATGTTGTTGTTGTTACAGATGATGAAAACCCTTTTGCTCCTCTAGAAGATGAACCCTTTGAAAATATATTTGCTCCTGAGATATCATCAGAACCATCTTCTTCAGGAGATATCAACTCTGCTACTTCAGTTCCTCAACAACAACCACATGAACACCTCAGAAAATGGACACATGATATTCCATTGGACAACATCATTGGAAACCTTTCTCGTCTAGTATCCACATGGAAATAACTTGCAACCGATGCCTTATGGTGCTTCTTCAACTCCGTACTCTCTAAGATCGAACCAAAAGATGTGAAAACTGCCATGAATAAAGACAGCTGGTTCAATGCCATGCAAGATGAAATTCATGAGTTTGATCAACTAGATGTATGGGAATTATTACCTGCTCCAGATTGTGCAATGATCATTGCTCTAAAGTTGATCTTCAAAGTAAAACTTGATGAGCTTGGTGATGTGTTGAAGAACAAGGCTCGATTGGTTGCAAAATGATACCGTCAGGAGGAGGGTATTGACTTTGAAGAATCGTTTGCTCCTGTTGCTCGAATCGAGGCAATCAGAATCTTCTTGGCTAATGCTGCAACTAAGAACATGGTAGTATATCAGATGGATATAAAGACGGCTTTTCTTAACAGAGATCTTAAAGAAGTCGTATACGTCAGCCAACCTGAAGGCTTTGTGAATCCAGAGCATCCTACTCACGCCTATCGTTTGAAGAAGGATCTTTATGGCTTGAAGCAAGCTCCAAGGGCTTGGTATGACATGCTATCAAAGTTTCTTCTATTCACTGGATTCAGCAAAGGAGCAGTTGATCCAACATTGTTCACCAGAATGTCAGGCAAACATTTAATTCACGTTCAAATATATGTTGATGATATCATTTTTGCCTCGACTGACCCTAATGAATGTGACCGTTTTTCAAGTGAAATGGGTTCTAAATTTCAAATGTCAATGATGGGACAAATGTCATTTTTCGTGGGATTACAAATTTCACAAAGTCCCGGAGGCATTTTTATAAATCAATCTAAATATGCAAATGAGATTTTAAAGAAATTTGGATTTGATTCTAGTGACCCTGTTGACACTCCCATGATAGAGCGTACTAAACTGGATGAGGACCACTCAGGGATCATGGTAGACCAAACGAAATATCGTAGTATGATTGGATCCCTGATGTACCTCACAGCCAGTAGACCAGACATTCTGTTCGCTGTTTGCATGTGTGCTAGATATCCGGCTAAGCCTACCAAAAAGCACCTTGAAGCGGTTAAACGGGTCTTTCGGTATCTCCAAGGAACCATCAATATGGGACTTTGGTACCCAAAGGACACCGGTATGTCACTAACAGCCTATGCAGATGCTGATCATGCCGGATGTCAAGATACACGTCGAAGTACGTCTGGAGGTGCTCAGTTTTTGGGTGATAAGCTTGTGAGTTGGTCTTCAAAGAAGCAAATGAGTACTTCTATTTCCTCTACAGAGGCTGAATACATAGCCATGTCATCTTGTTGTGCTCAAATCCTATGGATGAGATCTCAATTATCTGACTATGGCTTTGAATTCAACAAAATCCCTCTGTACTGTGATAATAAAAGTGCTATTGCTCTCTCATGCAACAACGTACAACACTCAAGAGCAAAGCACATCAACATTCGACATCATTTCATCAGGGAGCAAGTAGAAAACGGTGTGGTGGAACACTATTTTGTGAGGACTGAATATCAGTTAGTAGACATCTTGACCAAAGCTCTTCCTAGAGAAAGTTTTGAGTTTATCCTCCCACGACTTGATCTAAAGAGTCTACAACCGGAAACACTCAAACGTCTTCAAGAGGAAGACGAGGAGTAAAGGTCTTTCTTCATCTATCTCTTGTAAATATCTTTTCGAAAAGCAAAATACAAAATTACAAAACCTTCAAAAAGCAAATAGAAAAATATAAAACTTTCAAAAATCCATAAAAACAATGAAAAATCTTGAAAAATTCCAAAAAATATTGTCGTTTTGTCATGATTTTCTCGATTCGATAAATATCTACGATTTTGTGTTGTCATTCAAAGAATAACACGGGACTTTGGATGTTGTTCGAATATTTAAAAAAAAAATCAAAAAATATTTTTGGGAGAAAGTGAAACAATGGTTTATTGTCATTTCAGGCAATAACCCGCTTTTCAAAGAAAGAACAGAGCCATACTTTATCTTGTTATTCAAAACTCATGCTCTGATTCTATAAACAATTACTTACTATCTAATGAAAACTAATTGCTTTGAAAAATAACTCGGACTCTATTTTTCAAAATCATCTGGACTTAACGTTTGTCAAAAATATCTATCTCTCAATCAACAACTTATGTCATTGATTGAGGGGGAGAATGATTTCAATTAAATCAAAAGGTTATTTGTCATACAATTGTTTTCAAAAGATAATCATGCATGTTTAATCAATGGTGTTTAAAGTCTCAAAATCCGATCCTTATCAGTTAAAACGTTTTCATAATCAAGTCACAATTCTCCTTAAAAGCTTGCAAAATTAATTTAAATCTACAGAGATCACAAATCTCAAATGATTTGATAATTTTGATCGGGGGAGAACTTGTGATTTAAATTGGAATTAAACTGATAATTCGGTAAATGGTTTTATAAGGATGTACAAGCTATCCCTCCCACATGTGCCAAACAATTTCATATTTTCCATGCACATGTTGAGGGGGAGCATCTATCTTAAACCACAAAGATTTGAAACGTGATCAAGTTATTTCAATGTGCAGTCTTTTCCTAATACGTGCAAAACATCTTCAAATATCTATGCACGTATTGAGGGGGAGCAACTATTTTGAAAACCACATTCTTTATATAACTACTCTTAGATGCAAGCCAACCCCTCAAAAATGAAAATTATCTCTATTACAAAATGATGGTTGATGCACATGTTGAGGGGGAGCTCTTGTTCTAAAAATATCAAAAACAATTTAGGTACAAAATGCTTTGATAATATATCACAAGTATCTGAATTGATTTTCAAATGGTTTTCAATTGGTTCCAATGGCAGATGAACAATACCAAATAGACAGACCAATTTTACTTTATGTATGGTGATATAAGGATGGTTAGGTTAGGTATTCGTTCCCACGATCCTGCCAGAACCGGAGGGATCTACCCAGGGACAATCCACTAGATAGTGTAGAAGTCCTTAGGTATATTGAAAAAGGAGAAAAATGAGATATGGGAAGAGTGCAGACTAAGACTGAGCTAGTACTGGAATAAACCCAACAAGGTTCTAGTTATGAAGTCTCGGTAAGCACTGAAGGGGTTGAAGAATGAAAAAGAATCGAATGAGAAAAGGGTGAAAATAAATAGCCCTCCAATTATTCAACCTTAGGGCAGATACCGGGTTCAATTCATATGCTACTGGTGGTTACCAAGGTAACATCGGTATTGAAGACAAGACGTCATGGACCCAGTGACGCACTGCACTTCAACTTCCCAAACTACTCAAGTTCCTCTTAAAAGGACTTGTGTAACATATTGGATTTCACAAACACACTAAATCATAACCAAGATAGGCGTATAAAGATGGTTTTAGAGAGAGAAAGTGGGAGCCTTTCTAGAGAGAGAAAGTGAAAGAAAACATAGAAGGTTAGATTAATAAAAATGAAAGGTCCAACCCTCTACCTTGGGAGGTAGAGGGTATTTATAGTTACATACTACACGTCCTCCTTCGAACTGTGGATCAGGCATACAGTGGGTAAAGACCCGTCCTTCCTCCACGGTGTTACACTAAACTATTCTACGCTACTAACTACCAAATAAACTAATAAATAACGTAAATAACTACAAGTCTACGAGCTAACTTATGCTAGATAATATTTGGGGTGACCAACCCTTCACCATGAAATTTTCTAATTCCTAACAATCTCCCCCTAAGGGAGGTCACCCCATGAATTACATTTTGAATCCTAGCATTCTATTCTTGACTTTGTTCTTGAGCTCGTAGACTTCAATTCTTCAATTCCGCAATCTTTGTGCATTAGTAGCGATTCTTTAAAGTCCGCATTGATTTGTACTTTAAGTGAAGGCCTTTAACTGATCCACATCTTTGATGATCTTTGAGCTTTCATTGAGATCATCAGCCATAGTAAATCTCTCTGGATCATCCATAGTTGTGTTGCCTTCATGTGATGTTGTGAATTTTGGACCGACATGCTCACACTTTCTGGATCATGACATCTTTCCATCAGAGTAGCGGAAGCTTTACTGGTTCATGATATTTGCAGCAGCGTAGCAGAAGCATAGTATAAAAATATCAGAACCAGGTTATGTAGATAAGCACAAGTCATGATTTCTTCAATTAAGTGTGGATGTTGTGAGCATACGGCTTTGGATTGACTTCTCAATTCTGATCAGCTGCAACCGTCCAAATGTACCTGCAAACAACAGTTAGCAATAAAACATACTAAAGTGTCTTTGATCACTTTCGTTAAATTGAGGTACACGGCCCACGGTACCCCGTTGATCAGTACAAGTACTGCCTGTGATGAGGTATAATTCCGAAGAATCTCCTTGACAGGGTTTCGCAGCTGTTCTAGTTGTTCTCAAACCGGAACGTCTCAAAGAAGACAACACGGAGTGAGTGAACCAGCGAATTGAGATTCACTGATTGATGAAAAATTGATTTGAAAACAATCGTGTATTGCTTAGAAGAAAGAGTTTTGCAATACGATGAAGGTTTTATAAGAAAGGTCAATTTTCAATCAAAAATACTTTTTGTATATGAAAAGAATACACATTCGACGTGCTAGAGAAAAGAAGAGATTCGCACATCGAACGGTTTTTCCAAAAGTAATTTTTTCAATCAGAGATACTTTTTGTGTTTGAAAATAAATACACATTCGATGTGCTAGAGAAAAGAAGATTTGCACATCGAACGGTTTTTCCAAAAGTATTCGTCAATTCCAATCCTGGACCAAGGTTGATTCACGAGTGAATCGCCCCATTGTTTCTATCCAGTTGTCACAAGTTTGATCTTTAGAAAATATATCACATGTCACCCACCAAGAGCTTGTTTGATGTTGGCTCTAGAAGGATTTCCATCTTCATCGTGAATATTTTCATATCACTCGGATGTTCTGGCAATACCACAAGGATAATGCGTAGGACTCTTAATATATACTTACTTTCCACATTGTGTGAAATAGCAAGTCTTCATTAATTTAGTGTCCTAATGAGATATTGTGGATGATCTCTTGGCTCTAGACTCAATAGTGCACATTTGGTTCCTATGCCGGAGACTAGGGAGAGGGTCTCCTTCTTCAATATCAACAATATCTAAGAGAAAGTCGATAGATTATGTAGGTTCCCTGTGAGAATGAAACAAGCCCTTTTAAGAGGAACTTGAGTGGTTTGGGAAGTTGTAGTGCAGTGCGTCACTGGGTCCATGACGTCTTGTCTTCAATACCGATGTTACCTTAGTAAACACCAGTAGCATATGTATTGAACCCGGTTACTTCCCTATGGTTGAATTATTGGAGGGCTATTTCTTTTCACCCTTTTTCACATTCATTTCTTTTTCATTTTTCAACCCCTTCAGTGCTTACCGAGACTTCAGTACTAGAACCTTGTTGGGTTTATTCCAGTACTAGCTCAGACTCAGTCGGCACTCTTCCCATTTCTCATTTTTCTCCTTTTTTCAACATACATAAGGACTCTACACTATCTAGTGGATTGTCCCTGGTTGGATCCCTCCAGTTCTGGCAGATCGTGGGAACTAATACCTAACCTCACCATCCTTATAACTCCATACATAAAGTATAATGGTCGGTCTTTTGGTACAGTTCATTCTTCCTTGAAACCAATTGAAAAATCATTTGGAAAAACAATCAAGCTACTTGTGATACGAGATCAAAACATTTTGTACCTTAATAGTTTTGATCATTTAGAAAACCTCCCCCTCAACATATGCATATGATTTAGAAATTGTTTAGCACATGGAGGCAAGAGGACTTTGAAATATTTTCATTGATCACAATTTTCATAGAAAAAGCCATTTGATTTTCTTGGTAAATTCTCCCCCTCAATATGTGCATAGGATATTTGAAATCATTTTATCACATAAAGGAAAGAGTTATTTTTGAAGCACATTCACGATCACAAAAGCCATTAAGAAACCATTTAGAAAATCAATCAAGGTACTTTATGTTAAAACATAAAAGATTTTGTACCTTGAAGGTTTGTATTCTTTTTGAAATGCTCCCCCTCAATATGTTCTTCGAGATTCGAAAGCGTTTAGCACATATGAGAGAGCAGCCTGCACAAGTTTTCCCCCGATCAAAAATATCAAACCCTTTGAGATTTTAGATCCCAAGTGATTTAATACGGTTTAGAAAACATGGGAGAAAATGTGCCTGATTTAAAAGCTCTTCTGGTTTTTTTGGATAAATGCTCCTCCTCAACATGTGCATTGTATATTTGAAATCGTTTGGCACATGGAGGCAGGAGTGTCTTTAAAGGACTAAAACCAATTCCATTAAAACAAACAAGAGATTTAAATCACGATCTCTCCCCCGATCAAAAATTTCAAACCAATTGAGATTTGTGATCCCAGTTGATTTAAATCATTTAGAAAATTTTGGGGAAAGACGTGGCAAGATTTGATTTTGAAAAAATGACAGATAAGGACCATTTTAAGAGATTAAAGATTGTTAGTGTCAGGTATGATTGTTTTAAGAGACCTTTAAGTAAAATAAAACAATTTCACAATCAAACAAGAACAGAAAAAAATTCATTTTGAAAGATCTTGATTCTAAAGAAAAATCATACCATGACATAACATTAAATCTTTAGATCACCACTTTATAACGTACAAACGGACTTTTATGAAGAAATATCGTTTGAAAATATTTTATTTTAAAACAATATTGAAGACCGTAGTCGATGATTGAGTGACTTAGGTTTTGATAAAAAGAAGTCCGGTGATTTTCAAAATTAAGTCTAATTTATTTTCAAAACAATATTTTCCATTTTCAAAACAATTTAATCAATTTTATTCTAAATTGTTTGAGAATGGTATCCTACACAAAGATACGTTAGGTGGTTGAGAAGCTTCAGTTGTTGCTGTAGGGCTTGGAAGAAAAACCGTCTGCTGATGCAGTGAGACTTTTTACGTTGCATTTTTAATGCCAACTGAGGTCCAATTAAGCTCCCTTTCTTCAATCACTTAGAAGAAAACCATATGCTGATGCAGTGAGACCTCTTACGTTGCATTTCATGCCAACTCTCCATTGAAGTCTAATTAAGCTCCGTTTCTTCATTTGTCAACCCAAGATCGAGTTACCCTTTCCTTTCGGCATCCAATCATCTTCAATTGTGGGATCCGGATCGGGAACATTCTTATATACCAATATACCTGCATACGTTAGTGAACACACATACAGATATATGGTGGTCGACATCACCCAAACAACAATCGACTAATTCAAGTCAATTCAACATATCAATCAGTTCATATAAGGTATGGGAATAATGTGTTCATCAAACTATAATCATCTAATCCTAACAATCACATCCTAGAAACCTAGTCCTTCAACATAGGCAATTATATATTATAATTAAGCACGTAGGATAATTAAGAAATTCCGTTAGATGATGTAAATTTGAAAACATTCTCCCCCTCAATCAATGACTTATTTTTCTGAAAAGGTTAAAAGCGCTGAAGTCATTGATTGAGTTTTCAATTTTTACGAGAACTCTGAAACTGATTGATTTTCAAGCAACTCATTTCCCACCATTTTTTAAAACAACAAATATTTTTCTGAAGAATTTGTAGAAGGAAAAACATTTGTGTAGGAACAGAAGTCCTTCGACATACTTTCCTTAAATAGTTTTAGGATAAGTGCACGAAATATTTTCAAAGTGGGTTTAGCGCAGCACTTTCCTTTCTTGAAGAGCGGGTTGCTATCTGAAATAATAGCAAACCATGGTTTAAGCCCGAGTTACAGTCAGAAATAACTGCAAGCCATAGTTTAAGCACGGGTTGCAGTCTGAAGTAACTGCAAGCCACATTTTGAGACATGTTTAGAAAGAAATATATACACCTCCTGCTCGAACTTCATCTAAAGTCCCGTGCCATTATTGAATGACATTTCTTAGACCGTAGATGTTATCGATACCAGAAGACATGTCTTGAGAAAATATATTTTTGGTATTTTTCAATTTTCTGATTTTTATGGGCTTTTGTTGATTTTATATTTTTCTATTTTGTTTTTGTTGGTTTTATATTTTTGTATTTAGCTTTTTGAAAAATATTTACAACGATAGAGAAATAGTTTAAGAAGATGATGATACAAGTACCGAGATAAGGAAATCGTTCAGCACTTTGTAGAAGATAGAAGACATCATCTCTTAAACTTTCACCACCAAAGCATTCGAGGCTTCTAAGAAAATCGTCTGAACATGACCCTTCTCAATTTGAATCTTTGGTAGCTTCCCCCAAACCGACAAACATCGAATAAAGACCATTTCCCTAAGAAGTAGAGTTGAAGACAAAGCGGTCTCATTGAATGAAGCTCAACACCCCGAAGAACTTGAGAACACTGAAGTAACAAGTTGAAACATTGATCATCTCAGTGGTTATCAAATCCGGAATAACTGATTAAGACCGATCACATGAACCTGTTGTGCGTCCCCGATGTACACATTACTCTTTGAGATTGACCAGTTGTCTATTCAGGGGAACAATATATCAACATCTTCATTTTACCATGTGCATTCCAGTTATCTTCCATATTACCAATCAGCCCATAATGTACATAAGTACCCAACCAGAGTAGAGACAACGACATCACAGTAACTGGTTGAATCACTGATCTTCTCTGCAGATGTAAACTCTGGAATAACTGATTAAGCTCGATCAAGTAATCATGTTGTGTGTCCCTGATGTACACAAATCTCTCCCCTGATGGTTGCGATCTCATTAAAATCATCATTACATAGTGTACATGAAGCAGTAACCAGAAGCACTTTATCATAATCATATCGAAGATGTCGATAAGCAATATCATCTCACGCTCCAAATATTCTTCTCATATTTCTTCCAGCTGAACACTGAAGTAACACATACCAAAAGTCTCCAGAGACCACTTCCCCCAAAAAGTTGGAATAATACACCAAAGGCTACGAGTTAAACACTGAGTTTCTCTACGGTTATGACCATTATCTTTTCGGGATAACTTCAATCATGTAGAAGTGTTAAGTTCATCATGTGTACTCGTTGAGCTTTTAGATATATGTCTCCTTCCCCCTTGCTGGTTTTGATACCTCAGAATCAGCAAAACATAATATACCCATAAACTTGAA
The DNA here is from genome assembly GCA_019973895.1 of Chrysanthemum seticuspe. Lineage (NCBI taxonomy): Eukaryota > Viridiplantae > Streptophyta > Magnoliopsida > Asterales > Asteraceae > Chrysanthemum > Chrysanthemum seticuspe. The sequence continues at coordinate 76,282,469 of BPTQ01000002.1, forward strand.
ATCTTGTGAGAAGAACTCAAATAATCCAAATGAATCCTGTGAGAATCAACTGCTATAGAAACTCTCTCTGCTATCTTTATCAACCCATATGTAGACAATTTGAAGTGACCACTGTTGAAGAAAACCCGATATACCAAACTTAAAACTGAAGTCGAATTCCCCGCATTTGTATCTTAAGCTTGCACTTAATGATGGAAGAACGGTGTCGAGAATCTATGCTTCAAGCAAATCTCTAAGTACTCACTACTCAAACAGAGTATGAGACATTAACACCTCTTGAGATTATCCACATCGTCATCAGCATGTGACACTAAGTAAAACAACGTAACTCCTAATAGTGATAGTTAACCAGGTCTTCAACCAACCACCCCGACTGCTGGTAACTAGATAAACCAAGTCTTCAACTCAAATTCTTATGCCCGAGCAAGTTATCAAATAAGAACACGCATTTGTGAAAGTCAACTTCAATCTCAAATAAGTGATAAATGATTAACTCTGAAGTCATCAACTTGTGTCAAATGCCCAACACGTGAAAACAACATACAATCGGATGTACATTGACCCACCGAATGAACCAGAACAAATGATTCCTCAACATCAATTCATTATTCCTTAAAAGTATACATGTAGAGACTGATATGGAAGATTCACCAATAATGTCTTCGAGCGGATGAGGTAGTCATTTTCCTTTAAGTTCATGTGGTTGATTCATAGCGTGCACATTGAGAGGAACAATAATCCGTAAAGATTTGGCAAAGGAATACCAAAGTGAGGATCATTATTCTTGAACAATAATCCGTGAAGATTTGTTAAGGAATACCAAAGAGCGGATCATTATTCATGAGTGCAACTGCAATATTATGATATTCATTATCAACGCCTTGAGGAATAACGGGAGATTGGGCTTCTTGAGTAGTCTGAGAAGTACTTCTTAGATGATCAACATTCGTTAGCGGTTGGAAATACTCATCAAACATATCTTGAAACAATGAATCCAAAACAATAAATCCCATTTATCCTTAGTAAGTGAAACATTAGGCGTTGGAGGAGAGAAACATGAAGTTGCCATCAACATCCATCAACATGTAGTAAATTCACTCTTCTCCCCCTCAAAAATTGCATCCGAAGTTGCCATTTTTGATATAACCAAGTGAATAAGAATATACACCAATGAACGTAGATCCACTTGATGACTAAATGAGCATGGGAGAAACATGAAGCTTGTTGATGAAGAATGTTGATGAGAATGGACATAAACATGAAGATTTCTCTTCTTCTGAAGATAAAGCGCACTGAAGCGTACACCTTTCTTTTCTATGAGGAACGGGGCCTGAAGTGTTATCTGCAGACGCCATAGTGTTGAAGAACGAGGCCTGAACTGATGTGAACAGACGTCATAGCAGATTGAATATCAAGGTTGAGTAACTTGAACCCGTGAGTAATGATATATCAATCCATTTGTTATCCATAATTTAAGCGAGCCCATGTAGTGAAGGATCGAAGTATCTACAACTGAGTAAGGAATACCTGCACTAACATTACAAACTTGATTGCATATATATTGGTTAGTGACATTAGTATCCAAATCCTTTGGGGCTTCACTGTCAACCTTGATTTTGCCATTGAGAAACAGCTTTCCAGTAGGTATCCACCTAAGTCCAGCATCCTTAAACATTCTACCTGATGGTATCCACTTATGGCAAGGTCTAGGAGTGTTAAGCTTCTTATGCACAATGGAAGACTTATCGATATTCCTAGACTCCAAAGATTTAGCAGCTGGTATCCATCTAGGCAAATTTTTTTGTTTGTTTTGCTTCATAACATGTTGAACCTTAGTCACGTTAGTAGTCTTAGTGGATTGTACCCTAGCATGTGAATTAGGAGACTGTTTCTTATTCGGAAAAGAGTTAGAATTTCTAGTTTCATTTTCAACATGCTTAGCATTCTTCTTCTCATATCTACTCTTAGATGCAAGCCAACCCCTAGTCATTTGAGTGTTCCTAGGTAATGGTTTACAACTACTAGTAGTGTCTTGAAAACTCATAGAATTCCTCACCCTAGGTCTTGCACATAAATTTTTGTCTTTTCGAATCTGTGCCTTTTTCCTAGCTTCTTCTAGATAATAGTTCTTCCACAAGTCATTCATATTATATGAATTCAGGGTTTTAATGCTTGATTTTGACACTGTTTTCGAACTATTCCTAGTGGCGCTGGGAGTAGAAGTGGCTACTTGTTGAGGGTTAACTGAACTAGAAGCCTTATTCATAGGTAACTCAGGTGAAGTGACTGGTTTTGACAAAACTTTTATCGCATCAACTTGGGAGGCAAACCGTGTTTTTGAAAATTTTGGTCTTTCAGATATAAACGCAGTAGGCTGCCTAACAACATACCGGTTTCTAATGGGATGAGAAACTGGTTTCCCCAAGGTTGATGGTTTTGTAAACTTAGTGTTCACACTTTTCCCTACAGTTTTCCTAAGATCATTTTTTAAGGCAACAATAGCGAAACTCTTTTCCTTAAGTTGAGCTTTGAGTTCATCAATTTTTGCTATCAAAGAGTTTGATTGTTCCATTGACTTAGTTCTAGCTTCTTTGACAGAGTCACTTAGTTCTATGTGATGCTTTCTCAAGGACTCATTTTCCTTTAGTAATTTGGCCACACAAACCGCTAATTCATTATTTCTCATTTGAGTATCATCAATAACATTAACATCAGAATTACTTGTAACCAAATTACTTTTCACATGCATATCAGAAATATGTTTTTTCAAATTGTTGATATTCGAGTTGTTGGCTTGAAGCTGAGCTTTTAAATCGTTTATTTCAAAAAAATTCACGAAATTCAAGAAATTCCAGATTTTTACATGGTTTCTTAGTTTGAAAACTTTCCTCCTTTCCTTGTATTGCAATTTCAAGAGAAATGCAATGTTTTTCAAGTTTTGAGAATTTGTTTGAAAGTTCATCAAAAGCCTTTTTATCAACCATATCATTTGTTTTGAATTTATTAGACTCAGCCTCAACCAAGAAACATTTATCAGAATCATGTTCAGTATTAAGATCAGTTTGTTTAGGTACATTAGCAGATGCACTATGTTGAACAGTTAATGGTACCTCATCACATGACACCTGCTCATTTGTCGGTCTGATATTTGCATCCACATCATGTGTAACAAGAGTCACTGAACAACTGGCTGTTTCAAACTTAATCGCCTCTGAGCCTCTGTATTCAGTGTCAACTGATCCATCATCCGATGCCTTACCGATCTCAACACTACAATCTATTGATTGTACCCGACATTCATTCACCTTTCTGTTCACCGCATCCACTTCTTGTGTGACCGGAATTACTGAGTAGCTGGTTACATCATTGTTAGTTGTCTCTGATATTCTGCATTCAGCAACACCCGACCTTTCAACTGATATATTACCCGACTCATCACAACTATCTCTCAACTGCACCTGACACTCATCCACTTTTTCATCTTTATGTGTAACTTCCTCAATGTACTTCTCCACATTATCCATGATTTGGATGAATGTCTCAATGAACACGCTAATTTCCATTCCAGTGTGTCTCTTGAAAGACATTTCAGTCAGGTCTTGATCATAATCTGATGTAAATTCCCCACTTATGAATGACTGAAATTGGTTGTGGATCACTTGAAGTGCAGCACTGGAACTATCCTTTTGAACCTTTTCTTTATCAAGTTGTTGTTCTAATTGTTCTAAGTTCAATAGTAATGTTCCTATTAATGTGGATAAGTCTTGACGGAAAATGGCAATGCATGTTCGTTCCATTCTTATCGGTGTGAGTAACATGAGGTGTGAGTGAAGTTGTTGATAAGGTTCAATGCTACTTTCCTTTTGCATGGCATTATGTAGCCTGAACATGTGCAAATCTTTCTCATTGGACTCAGATCATGAAGAACTCACATCATCATTGATTGATTCAATCATCTTTAATCGTTCAGTGTAGAATACATTATCATTGTTGTCCACAACATCATACAATTTAAGTACTTCTGAAATTACTGGTTCAGTAGTGTAAGACATGATGTTGTAGTATACACGGGATTTTACAAGTCTATGATTTAAACAGAGAAATAGATTCTTTCGCGGGATTTTACAAAATCAAGAAGAAACCGTGATATAGAGACCAATAGAACGTGTTAAGATAACTGATGGATCGACACAATGATAGACAGTTGTGTGTTAGGTCTTCTGGTTGTTTGTAGGATTAGCAGAGATGTTGTTTGGTTGAGATTTGGATTGGTTTATGCACAATTTTTTGGATAAATTTAGGTCAAAAAGCATAAAAAAACCTCAATAACTTCTGTTCGGAGCGGATTTAGGCCTCGAAGAATGGCCCAGTTATTTCGGCATGCCATTCTCCTCATTCTCATGGTCGTTTTGATGGGTAGAACACTGAAAACGGAGTTACGGATCAAAAGTTATAGCCGTTTGAAGTTATGTCTGGAAAAGTCAACAAGTCGCTAGAGACAAGTCGCTATAAATCTTGAGAACAAGTCGCTAAGTCACCAAGTCGCTAAGAATCCTTGAACCAAGTTGCTAAGCACCAAGTCGCTAAGTATTATGACAACAAGTCGCTACGAATTTTGATAGCAAGTCGCTAAGCACCAAGTCGCTAAATAGCAACTCGCTAAGGTCCAAGTCGCTAACACCAAGTCGCTAAGAAACTAAAGTACAAGTCGCTAACAAAATTGAAAGCAAGTCGCTACCTTCACCAAGTCGCTACCCGTAGTGGAGAATCCACTAAGTGTACTGCTTGTCGGCTTGTCTCAAAAGACAAGTCGCTAGGACCAAGTCGCTACCAAAAAGCACTACAACTCGCTACCTTTTACAGAAGCAAGTCGCTAAGATGAAATTCACTACGAGAACCAAGTCGCTACCAAGAAAAACTTCAAAAACACACTTTTCAATCCAAAACAAGCTCAAACACAGTGATTCAAGCTTACCAAATCAAAACCCAAGCACATACAATGATTCTAAACACAAAAGTACACCCAAAATTCAAACTTTAACACTAGAAATGAACCAAATGATGCAAAAACCACTAAACTTTTTCAAACTCAAAAACCACCTAAAAACCACTAGAAATCCAAGGATATGTAAGAGATGATCTAACCTGGCTCTTGATACCAATTGTAACATATTGGATTTCACAAACACACTAAATCATAACCAAGATAGGCGTATAAAGATGGTTTTAGAGAGAGAAAATGGGAGCCTTTCTAGAGAGAGAAAGTGAAAGAAAAGATAGAAGGTTAGATTAAGAAAAATGAAAGGTCCAATCCTCTACCTTGGGGGGTAGAGGGTATTTATAGTTACATACTGCACGTCCTCCTTCGGACTGTGGATCAGGCATACAGTGGGTAAAGACCCGTCCTTCCTCCACGGTGTTACACTAAACTATTCTACGCTACTAACTAACAAATAAACTAATAAATAACGTAAATAACTACAAGTCTACGAGCTAACTTATGCTAGATAATATTTGGGGTGACCGACCCTTCACCATGGAATTTTCTTATTCCTAACAACTTGTTTCATTCTCACGGGGAACCGACATAATCTATCGACTTTCTCTTAGAGATTGTTGATATTGAAGAAGGAGACCCTCTCCCTAGTCTCCGAAATAGGATCCAAATATGCACAATTGAGTCTAGAGCTACGAGATCATCAATAAATCTCATTAGGACACTTTTAATGAAGACTCTCTGTTTCACACAATGTGGAAAGAGAGATTATACCTTATGAGTCCTACGCATTATCCTTGTGGTATTGCCAGAACATCTGAGTGATATGCAAACATATTCACAATGAAGACGGAAAGCCTTCTGGAGCCAACATCAAACAAGCTCCTGGTGGGTGGCATGTGAGATCTATTCAATAGATCAACCATGTGACAACTGAACAGAAACAATGGGGCGATTCAATCTTTTGAATCAATCCTGGTTCAGGTTATGGATTGACGGATACCTTTGAAAAACCGGTCGTTGTGCTTAAAAACTATTTTCTTAGCACATCGACTGTGTACTAATATTTCAAAATAAAAGGTGTTTATGATTGATAATTGATTTTCATTAAAACCTTCGTTGTATTGCAAAAACAATTTCTATTGAGCAGTACACGACTATTTTTCCAAATCTCTTTTCATCAATCAGTGAATCACAATCGCTGGTTCACTCACTCCGTGTTGTCTTCTTTGAGACGTTCCGGTTTGAGAATAGCTAGAACAGCTGCGAAACCCTGTCAAGGAGATTCTTCGGAATTATACCTGATCACAGGCAGTACTTGTACTGATCAACGGGGAACCGTGGGTCGTGTACCTTAATTCAACGAAAGTGATCAAAGACACTTTCGTGCGCTTTATTGCTAACTGTTGTATGCAGGTATGATCGGTGCCAAACCGTCAAGTTATCTCACACAAGATAGCCACTTGTGAATGGCTAACCGTAAGAAACTTAAAACAGCTCAGACACCAATGCAATGAAGATCAGGAGAGTATAGGTTTTCCCCAGGTCGTTATGTCCCAACGAGCTGTGCGATGAATCACCAAACGAATAGTGATCGAGAGGATTTGAACGAAAAAGAGTTTTGATTGATTATGAACAATTATACTTAAAGGAAAAGTTTATAAATTACAGGGGCTTAAATGCAAATTAAAAAAAATTAAAAAGATAAAATATATTAAATAAACGCTATCACTATTTGCAAAATGATGTTTTTGATTTTTCTTTTATAAAATTTAACTTAAAAACTACGTGACGTACAAAAGAAAATGTGAAATTTAAACAATATTAATCCTAAAAATATGAAAATGACATTTTTACAAACCTAATGATAAAAGAAAATTTTTAGAAAAAGAAAATTATTTTTGAAACTATTTATCTAATTATTATTAATTAAAAACTATTTTTAACTATTTAATTATACCCTAAAATACAAGAAAATATGAAATAAAGCTAGAAAAATGAAATTATGACTTAGAAAAATCTAAAATAACTTAAGAGAATTTTCAAAACTAATTTTATATTTTTATGATTATTTTTGTATTTTTTATGAATTAAAAACTATTTAAAACTACTTAAATTGCTTAAAAATACAAATTTAACTAAGAAAAATCTGAAAAAATGTTTTTTTGACTTTTTATATTTATCTTAACCTAGGAAAAATGAAAACTTATTTTTTTGAAGTTTTTCTGATTTAATTGTATTAAAAGCTAATTAAAATGACTTAAAAACTGTTTTAAATGAAGAAAAATAGCAAACTGACCTAGAAAAATATGAAAAATTCAGGAAAAGTCTAAAATAATATTATGAATCTATGAAAAATATAAAAACAGTGGCTTGTGTGTAAGAAAATGAAACTGCAATGCAAATTGCTTAAGAATAAGCACTCCAAATAAGCCAAAAGCCACAAATAAGCACCAAACTGATACAGAAGCTACAATATACTACAACTACTAGAAAACAACTAATTATAACTATCCTAAACCTCTAAATTACCAGCTACACAGATTTAATGTTTTGAGAATAAGTGCTAAAAACAGTTTGATGCTACTACTTTAAAGCTTAAGCACAAGCTACCCAATAAGCTGAAATTAAAAAACATAAGTTGGAACTTACACTAGACCTGGCTAGCTACTTATAAACCAAGGATGAGACCCAGATAAGCTAAACAGAGCTTGTGACAAGCCCTTCAAGTTACCCGTGCACACTCAGTATACACTGAGTGTGTACAGGGGATTTGTGACCATTTTGATAAGCTATTTTGAGACTTGTAAAAAATTACAAAAATTCAACTAAAATCAGATTAAGTAACTAGACCAACTGAAGTTATAAAACCCAAAATTTCACTTGATTTGAACCAAAAATGAGTCAATGAAAAATCACCCAAGTTAGGCTGAAAACTTGATTTTCAACTTTTGACTATTTGACAGATTTGATATGTTGACTTTTGTGAGATTTAATCTTAAACCATGAGCTGATTATGATGTTTTATGGTGAACTAAGACTAATGCAAGTTATCCTAATGATATCTAAACACAATTCAAGCTTTTGCTTTTTTAAAAATCCTAACAGTTATGAAATTAAGACAGTTTCAAGTTAATTTTGACTTTGAGAGTTTGCAACTGAGATTTGATGACCAAAATGGTTCAGGTGAACCTAATTGAGACTAAGTAGACAAGTTCTAAGCACAAAACACAATTCAAACTCCAATACTACTACTGAACCAAACACACCTGTGCACACAGATTTGCAAATTAAAATGAGCCAACTACTGAACTAGCTTGTTTTATTGATTAAACTGAGTTTAATTGTCCTAATTACAACTTAATAAACAGATAAAAACTACTCCTAACCACAAACACAGATTATGCACTAACTTTGAAAATGAACTTACATATGGTCCTAGCCAATATGGCTTGCCAAAGAACACAAGGATCACTACCTATTCTAAACCATAAACTAACTCAATTTCAACCCAAATCCATGCTCTGCATCACCATTATCCATTTCCAAGACAGCTTAACCAAATTCCTTCTCAGTTTGACTTTTGTTGACCCACTACCAAAGTTGCTTAAAAATGAAATGTAAGCTTACCAAAAGCTATAAAGAGCTTAAATAAACTTATTTGAGCTTAAAAATAAGCTAATAAAAGCTTGGACATAGGAATTTGAAAATGAAATTTGCAACAGTTAACATAAAATATGAAATGTGAACACAAACTTGAATTGATACTTGAAAATAGTTGCAATACACTGAAATACTTTAGTTTGATATAATTAAACTTGAAATTACAACTAAGAGTCTATTTAAGACTTAGGAATTTAAAAACGACATACATTTGGAAATTAAACTAAGTACTCCCTTATTCTCTTGCTTCTCTTCTTCTTTTTATACACCATATGTCTTCTCTCACCTCTCTGAGCAAATCCCATCATAATTCTGGACCATTGGATGGCTTGATGTATGTTAGCCTTAATAGTTTTATTAGAAGTGATGGTCATTCACGATTAGGAACTTTGTAATGTGTGTTAGATATCGTGATAGAATAGTCAACGGGCTCTTGGATTGGACTAAGCTAAATGGGCTTTAGTTTAGTTAAGCTAGCATTGAATAATGGCGTGTAACCCATGTCCAAACCCAAACCCACGAAGCCCAAGCCAAGCCCATGGAAAGCCTTTAGGGCAACATGTGTCTTGTACTATAAATACCCCTCAAATGGTCATTGGAGGGGTTTGCTTGAGTGTGTGTGTGTGTGTGTGTTTTCCTTATTGAATATACAACTTATTGTGTTCATCTTTCTTCCCTCTACCTCTCTAAACATACATACGAATTTATACATCAAGTCACCAAGTTCTATTCTCTATCTTTCTTATTCATACACATAACAGTTTGTTGTACGTGGGTGTTTGTGGTAAAGGTTGTTATTGTGATAAGGTATAAGTGATAAAAGGGGCTTTACAATTGGTATCAATCGCCTAACAATGGTTTAGGAGTGTTTGGTTGAAGTTTTTGTTTGTGTAGTATACGCGTAGTTTCGTTCTCAAAGTTTCACGCTTAAAGCTTTAATTTTTGCACTTACAAATTCAAGATTCTTGTGGTTTAAGGTATATTTGGTGCTAAAGTTTCAGTTTTTTGCAAAAAGTTTGAAGCTTTACGCGTTTTGGTTAAGTTTTAAGCTCGTTCTTGAAACTTTGGTCATTTCTACTCGTAACTTTTCTAGGCACTTTGGGTGAAAAAGGTCAACATTTTTGGGTTATTCGAGTGTTTTTAAGGATATCTGTGCAAGAGAAATTAGTTGAATCATTGAAATTTTTTTACGAGTAGGTCAAAACCCTAGTTCTACTCGTAAGAAAGTCAACTACGCATAAGTTTTCTACTCGTAACTTTTTGGTGAAGAATCTTCGTGCTCTAACGGTGACTCAGTGCTTCCCTCACTTGGATAAGTGTGTGGAACACTTCGACTTTTGGATATCTCTTACACTGTGATAGTGTAAAGGATTTTTGGATTCTACGCGTAAGCCATTCCTACGCGTAAGTCATTCCTACGCGTAAGCTATTCCTACGCGTAAGCACTCTTGCTACGCGTAAGTTGGGTTCTACGCATAAGAATTTCCTACGCCTAAGGATTCCTACGCCTAAGCATCCTACGCCTAAGGATTCCTACGCCTAAGCATCCTACGCATAAGATCCTACGCATAAGATCCTACGCATAAGATCCTACTCGTAACCACATCCTACTCGTAACCATATCCTACTCGTAACCATATCCTACTCGTAACTTCTTTGGTCTACGCCTAAGGCTCATCTTGAT
>BPTQ01000002.1:76293891-76305624 GCA_019973895.1 Chrysanthemum seticuspe
AAATTTCTAAACTAAAAGTTTAAGTCTAAGTGTAGTTCACACAGTATGAACTCAACGTTTAGAAAAAGAGAATTTTGTCTTAGAGCTATTGGTTAAAGATTAAGACTGTAAAACAAACATACTTTAAGTATCCGAAACCGTACGAGAAACATTGAGAGTTCGAGTCGCCAGTTAAATCGTAAGCGCCGGAATTGAAGCGCTAACTGGCAAGAATGAAAGAGTTGAAGTTACGGTGTAACTAACTAATTACTAAGTTTTATTCGTGCTCAAAGGAGTAGTAATCGTGGTAAGACATAGTGAACTGGAGGTAATCCTAGGTATATACCTCAAAGTCTCAATTGTAACGATAATTGAACGAGAGGGTGTATACACAGTATTATTCCAAGCCCTCTGTGTCTTACACCGAAGAGTACTCCTTATTATGACACATATGTGGGAGAGCAAGTTAATAGCAATGTTAACTCTGAAACTCCATATATGGATCCTAATGGAGGTCAAGTGATACAGAATGGTGCTAATGATGAGGAAACTCGTGCTTATTTTGAATCATTAATCAATCAATGTGGCATTGAAGTTGAGAAAGTAAGAACGGTCAATCGCGAAGTTAAGGCCGCGAATGCTAAATTGACCGCTGAGCTTGAGAGTTACAAAGAGCATGCCAAAGCCTATGAATTTCATACAAACAAAATGTCAGAATTAGAAATTGGTTATCGAGATTCTGTTTTAAGAGAAAAAGATTTGCAACTCAAGTATGACACACTTGATGTGAATCTGAATTTGAAAATCAAATCTTTAAACAAGGAAATTTCTGAACTAAATGACCAACTTTCAAAACAAAAAGCAACGTATTCTGATCTTGAAAAAGAGAAGAAGAAGTTGACAACTGATTTTGCAAAACGAGAAGATTCTCTTCTTGATGAAATTCTGGATAAAAATGAAACTATCAAAAAATTGGATAATTTGCTTCTTACAACGGGTCATTCCGCTAAAACAAACAAGATGCTTTCTAATCAAGCAAATCCGATTTTTCACACTTCACATAAAATGGCTCTTGGTAACTCACCTCCTTCGTTCCTCAAGAAAGCTCAGAAAGAACGGAATGTGTTGAACAATGGACAAGCTTTGCATGAACCCATAATTGTTCGTGATTCTCTTGAAACGTTGGAACTAGCTGAGGAGAGTCGATCAAAAATGAAACAAAAGAATCCAGATTTTAAACAGATTGATTATAACAAATGGAACAAAATTAATGGGATTACTTTTGTTAATCAAAAAGAAACGTCAAAGTTTTCCATCACACCAAGTGTTTCAAACAAAGTGTCAACACCAGTTTCAAAACCAGTTTCAAAACCAGTTGTAGTTTCCAAATCTCTTTTGAAAATCGAACAAATGTCTTCAAACAATCCTTTTAACACAAGTGATACTAGAAGCATTTTAGATGATGTTAAAACTAGAATTGGGAGTCTTCAAGAGACTGTTAAAACTAAAACCACTATGACACCTAACAACTGGTTCTCTACTTTTGATATCGAACAGAGAAAGTTTTTTGAAACTCAAATTGCCCCTCAGCTGAATAACATCAACTCAAGGGTAATTCATGTTGAACAAGCACTTTTGAAAGAAACAACTGACTTTGTCAAGGACCATAAATCCCTGGTAAAGCAAGCTAATGAATGTTTTGAACACATCAAAGTTTTGGAAAATTTGAATGATTCTCTCTTCGAAGATGTTATGACTACCGATATCATGTCCATTATCTTACAAACATATTTTGTTGAAGATCATGAAAGACTCCAGGATGAGACCTCCGAAATTGTTTCAAAATACGAAAAAGCTCTTATGAAACTTGAAAAAGAAAACGTGTCCTATTTTAAACAGCTTGATCGAAAAACAGAGGAATGCAAGTATGACAAACTGTCGTATGAGCGTGCCTACAAGGACATGCAAGAGCAAAATGATCTTTTGAGAGCTCAGCTGGGATGTCTAAAAGGAAAGTTTGTGGATACTAAGTTTGCAAAACCATTGACTGAGGAGAATACAAATGTTCCAAAATCGGTTTTCAAACCAAAAATGTCTATTTCTCAGTCTCCTCCAAAAGTCAATGAGAAAAATGATTTGTCAAAAACAGTCACTCCACAGACTTTGCCTATTAAAAAGAGAATTATCAAAGCTTTTGAAAAACCAGTTTTTGATAAAGAAAAAGTGTTTACACCTGGCATTTCTAGGAATCATACACGGAATGTGACCAAAAATCCAGTTAAAGAATCTGTTGGTTCTAACAACATGGTCAACAATAAATATCTAGAAGAAGCTAGAAAAAAGGCACAGACTCGAAAAGATGGAATTCTAGGTACAACATCTAGGGTGATGAATTCTACAAGATTTCAAGGCACTGCTAGTAGTAGTAAACCATTACCTAGGAACACTCTACAAAAGACTAGGGATTGGCTTGCATCAAAGAGTAGTTGCGCAAAAGAAAATGCTATGCCCTTAGAAAACAACACCAGGAATTCTAAGTCTTTTTCGAACAAGAACCAATTTCCAAAAGACTGTAGTGACAAAGATAGAGCTGCTGTTTTAAACAAGAATATTGAATTTGTCTGTACAACATGTAAAAAATGTATCTTTTCAGCTAATCATGATGCATGTGCCTTACAATATCTCAAGAAAGATAATTCTCGTGCCAAGGCACAATCCACTAAGACACCAAATAGAAACAAGCCCGTTGATAAAATGTCAAACAAAAAGAAACCTAATAGGTGGATCTCTTCAGGACGTAGTTTTTCTAAAAATGAGTCTTCCGCTGAATCTGATAAGAAAACAACTCCTAGATCTTATCTTAGGTGGATTCCCACGGGCAAAGTTTTCAACCAAATAGGTCTTAGATGGATTCCCACAGGAAAGATTTTTGATACTTGCTCCAACACAGATAATAGTGAAACTCATCAGGATAAGGAAGTAGAAACCACTACAACCGTTGATAGTGATCACCCTCACTGTGAGGAATCTTGTACTTCTAACACTGTTATTTGTGAAAACTCTTCTTCTTTGGTTGCAGGTGAATCAAATATCTCTGAACCCAGCTCATCAGAGGGTTCCAATTCTGTAAAATCTTCTTCTTCATTCTCTCTATCTTCTATTTTTGATTTTCCATTTCTTTTATAAAACCAACAAAAGCAAAATACAAAAATAGAAAATTTTCAAAAAATACAAAAACATTAGAAAATCAAAAATCCAAAAATATTCTTCTCACGACATGTCTCTCGTATAATCGATATTCTGTACGTTTCTAGAAATGTCATTCAACAATGATACGGGCATGTACAGATGCTTGAGCGAGAGTTCGTTTAATGTTTTCCAAAACATGTCGTTTCTCAAAATTTCTTCAACAATGGCTTTCGTATACTTCAGTACGAAACCCGGACTTCAAATTAATGGCTTCTGGACACATCAGTTCAGGACCCGCTCTTCAAAGAAAGGAAAGTGCTTATCAAAATCAAAGGTTTTAAATATTTTTTTTCAAGCGCTATTCCTAAAAACAATGGCTTGTAAGTATTTCAGCTTACAACCCGATCTTTAAAAGAAAGGAAAGTGCTACGCAAAATTGATTTTCATAAATATCGAGCACTTATCCTAAAACAAATGAAGATGATTTTTCTCTAAATATCTTCAAAAGATTTTTAAAATCTTCATCTTGTGTACCATTGATTCGATATTTTTCAAAAAGATTTTTCAAAATCTCTCACACTTGGTACCAAGATAACTCCCTCTAAACCCTTAATTGATTCTAAATTTTCTGTATGAAAAATATGCTTTCATTAAGGGGGAGTATAAAACAAAAATGTTCCAAATTCATGCTTAAATAAAATCCGTTTGTCTCCCCAAAAGATTCTAAAATGTTGTTTAATCTGTTGATATCAAAAATATCACGTATATGCTATTTTTGAGGGGGAGGAGACGTGATTAAAATGTGATCAAAATCGTTGTTTGAATCTCAAAATGAGCTCGACTCAGACGGAACCAATGAATTGACTAGCAATAATGTACCATCTCGAGAAACTTTCTATGGACTTGACCAGGACGGGTAATAATTTCAAGCTAGTTCTCTAGTGATGTAAACGTGTCTCGAATCGGTCTTGTTCATTTAAAGTCGATCAATTCAAAAAGTGCGAACTCTACCCTTTATGTGCAGATTTCTGTCAAAACATATAAGCACATGTGAAGGGGGAGTGTTTCTGAAAATATAAAACTCTCAAGGTGTTAACAAAATCATGTTTTATAATCATAAACACTTTGAGAGATTTTCAAGAAAAAGGTTTTCATGGCAACATAGGAACAGTCATGGAGTTATAAGGTGACTAAGGATAGGAAATCCGTCCTATGATCCGCCAGAGCCGGAGGGATCTACCCAAGGACATCACCAATAGTTTAGAACTAGAAGTCCTTAGGAATGATTGAAAAAGGAGTAATGTGAGAAAGGAGAGAGAAGGGGTTGAAGAATTAAAAAGAAAAGTAATGAAAAAGGGTGAAAAGAAATAGCCCTCCATATTCAACCTTAGGGCAGAAACCGGGTTCAATACATATGCTACTGGTTGTCACTAGATGACACTGGTATTGAAGACAAAGACGTCATGGACCCAGTGACGCACTGCACTAAACCTTCTAGCCACTCAATTCCTCTTAAAAGGATTTTTTTCATTCTCACTGGGAACCCTACATAATCTATTGACTTTCTCTTAGAGATCGTTGATATTGAAGAAGGAGACCCTCTCCCTAGTCTCCGCTCAGGAAAACCAAAATGCACTTATTGAGTCTAGAGCCACGAGATTCATTAAAAGATCTCATAGGAACACTTGACATGACATCGCTTGTTGTTCATCGATAAGGGCACAAGTGATATATTCCAGAGTCCTACGCAGATCTTAGCAATCTGCCAGAACATTTATGAGAAGTTTCACGTCTGTGATTCTTCAGTGATTGAATGGAAACTCCTGCCAGGGTCAACATCAAGCAGCCCTGACAGCAGGTCACTTTGGTAATTCTCCGTGGATTACGCTTAGTGTGTCTCAAACGGTCTACAGTCGTGAGGTGATGCTTCGGTGTACCTCAGCGACTCATCTGAACTGTAGGTGTACTTCGGTATATCGTGTTATCTCACTTGTGGGACTCCAGTTCAGGAACGGCCTCTGTGAGAATTAGAGACGTGTTTTCACACTATGCTGTTAACACCCTCGAAATTCAAACTTGTAAGTGCCGGAATCCGCTTATTACTAACAATGTTTTATGTTTTCTTCTTATGGAAGCTCCGGAGCGGATGGATCGTGCAGACTTGCCACATGCTCATACCAACAACACATGAAAGTTCTCATCATAATCAAAGGAGATGAATCTTCGTCAATGTCAAAGAATCTACAAAGTATAAAGACTCGAGAACTACATCATTGGTAACCAAAAGACAAATAGAAGTGTGAGCATGGTGGAGAAAGACGTGGAGACACCTAACCAACGAAGTTGACAACGGCAGACAACCACATTATATAATCACAAAGCATGAAGGAACAAAGAATCAAGACTATTCAATATCTACACACAAAGTCCTAGCTCAAGAAAAGTAGAGACCTAATCAAGTGGAGCATCGTTTGAATGACCACCCCTTAGGGGGAGATTGTTAGCCTTAATAGTTTTATTAGAAGTGATGGTCATTCACGATTAGGAACTTTGTAATGTGTGTTAGATATCGTGATAGAATAGTCAACGGGCTCTTGGATTGGACTAAGCTAAATGGGCTTTAGTTTAGTTAAGCTAGCATTGAATAATGGCGTGTAACCCATGTCCAAACCCAAACCCACGAAGCCCAAGCCAAGCCCATGGAAAGCCTTTAGGGCAACATGTGTCTTGTACTATAAATACCCCTCAAATGGTCATTTGAGGGGTGTGCTTGAGTGTGTGTGTGTGTGTGTGTTTTCCTTATTGAATATACAACTTATTGTGTTCATCTTTCTTCCCTCTACCTCTCTAAACATACATACGAATTTATACATCAAGTCACCAAGTTCTATTCTCTATCTTTCTTATTCATACGCATAACAGTTTGTTGTACGTGGGTGTTTGTGGTAAAGGTTGTTATTGTGATAAGGTATAAGTGATAAAAGGGGCTTTACAATATACTCTTGGCCGTTTGATCAATTTTTGGCGCCAAAAAGGATGTATCAACAGGGAGGGTTGAGTGAAATGGAGGAGGGGGCATTAAATGCTCTTTGGAGTTTGGTGGAGGTGGGGGGAACAAGGAAGAGTGAGGTTGAGCTGGGGGAATGGGAGGTGGAGTGTAGCAGGCTTAGTTGGTGAAGAAGAAGAAAAGGTGGGTAGGGGGTGTTGACCGGGGTTTGACTTGGCTTAATATATTGAAGGGGGTCCAAAAAGGAAGGGGGTCAAATGGAATGGCAGGGTCCAAAGGGTTTTGATAGGGTCCAAGGGTTCAAAGGCTTAGGCTTGTATTAATAACATTGGGACCATTTTGTAATTTCTGAAAATACAAGGACCAATGCTGCCAATTATGCAAAGTTGTTCCAAGGGACCAAAAGTGACAAGTTTCAATAGTACAAGGACCAAAATAGACATTTTCAAATTTCCAAGGACTATTTTTGACAATTTTGAAACTTGGAGGACTAAACTTGTAATTTCTCAAAACTTTTGATATTTTTCACCAAAGGACTAATTTTGACAACTTATGATTTTAAAAGGACCTTTGGTGATTTTTCTTTTGAAATTAAGTGCTCAGGGACTATTTCTGACAACTTTTTGAAACTTGGGGGACTGAAACTGCCAATTATGCAAACTTAGCTCATTTTTCATCTGATTTTAAACATTTTGCATCTGAAACATATAAAATGCAATTTTGAGATATTTTCAGTATTCTGATGCATTTCTGAGCATTTTTAAATGTTTTGCAGTTCAGATTTAACCAAAAATAATGAGTATTTACACACTCATCAATCCCCCACACTAAACTATTGCTAGTCCCTAGTAATCTTTTGAGAGAAACTTAATGGATTTGAATCTCTTTACCAAAAGCCATTACTTCTGGAGTAGCCAAATGTTTTAGTTCAAGTAAGAACCATGGTACACCGATAACCATGTGATTTTAAGCAAACTACCAGCTTCCAACGGATTTGATTTGTCTTTACCAGAAGTCGTTTGCTTCTGGACTAGCCAACTCTTAGATAAATTATCAATATTATCTTTGGTGAGTCGATTACCAATTATGGTTTTTCCACTGCCTTTACCACAAGCCATAAACTTGCGGGCTAGCCAACTCTTCACTTTTAAGGATATGGTGAGCTGAATACCATACAATTTTGGGCAAATTGCAAGCCGTCAACGGATTTGAGATATCTTTACCAAGAGCCGTTTGCTCCTGGATTAGCCAATCCTTTTGTTTATTAGACATGGCGGACTGATAACCATAGGCTGAGTAAGTGTAAAACACTTACTCAAAAAAAAAATTTTGGCCAAAAACGGGGGAATTAGGCGGTATAATTACATGATAAAATTCGTGAGAATTCCCCCCCACACTTAGAAATGAATATTGCCCTCAATATTCAAAGTACCGGCTGTTATGCCGAAACAAAGAACGTAAAAGGGAAATACTACGGCCATTATTTAGCAAGATTTTTTTTTTTTTTTTTTTTTTTTTTTTTTTTTTTTTTTTTTAAGAAAACTTATATACAACAGCGGGGGGCAACTCCCCCACACTAGGGTGGTAGAAAGATAGAAAGAAGTCAGAAATATGGGTGAAAACCCATATGGCATGCTACTGTTTTTGATTCCCGAGTCGCTAGCTTGACTCGATCCCCGCATTCATTGGTTCATGGGGAAAGTTTGTAAATCCGGGACAACCACAGGAGGAATGTCCTCTCCAAAATAATGCTTCAACCGATGACCATTCACTTTAAAGTTTGGACCATCGGGTTGAGATAACTCAATGGTTCCATATGGAAATACTTTAGTAATGGTAAATGGTCCAGACCAGCGGGATTTTAGTTTTCCCGAGAAAATCTTCAATCTTGAGTTGAAAAGAAGGACTCGATCACCGACGTTGAAAACGTGGTTTTTGATATTTGAGTCATGAATCTTCTTTGTCTTTTCTTTGTAGATCAAAGAGTTCTCGTATGCTTGATCACATAGTTCATTTAATTCATTCATTTGAACTTTCCGGTGATCACCAGCTGTCTGAATATCGAAGTTGGCATGTTTCAAGGCCCAGTATGCCTTGTGCTCAAGCTCAACCGGCAGATGACATGCCTTCCCGTATACAAGCTTGTATGGAGTGCACCCGATGGGTGTTTTATAAGCTGTACGGAAGGCCCAGAGTGCGTCATCTAACTTATCCGACCAAGAGGCACGGTTTTCGCCTACTGTCCTTTCAAGAATTCTTTTTATCCCTCGGTTTGAAACTTCCACTTGCCCACTTGTTTGGGGGTGGTACGCAGTAGAGAGACGGTGAGTTACACCATACTTTTGCGTGACTCTATCAAACTGGTCATTGCAGAAATGCGTACCACGATCACTGATTATAGCTCGTGGAGTTCCAAACCTAGCAAAAAGAGATTTTAAGAATTTCACAACAACTCGGGCATCGTTGGTAGGTAAAGCTTTTGCTTCAACCCATTTTGACAAGTAGTCAACGGCCACGAGTATGTATTTGTTACCGCGAGACGATGGAAATGGCCCCATAAAGTCAATGCCCCAGATGTCAAAAATCTCACACACTTGAATGGCGTTTTGCGGCATTTCATTTCTTTGTGAGATATTCCCGTGACGTTGACAAGCGTCACAGGTTTTGACAAATTCATGGGCATCCTTGTAAATTGTGGGCCAATAGAATCCGGAATCAAACACCTTCTTGGCAGTGTAGTTGGGGCTATGATGTCCCCCAGTAGGTCCAGAATGGCAAGCCTTGAGAATGTCATTGGCTTCCTGACCATACACACATCGCCTGATGACTTGATCCGCGCAAATTTTGAACAAGTAGGGGTCGTCCCAGAAGTAATGTTTTACATCTTTAAAGAATTTGTTTTTCTGTTGGGACGACATCCCTTTCACCACAAAGTTACCCGCATGGTAATTTGCAAAGTCAGCAAACCATGGGGTAGAAGAGTCTCCACGAAAAGAAACCACATTGATTGTTTCGAGAGGAAATGTTTCGTTTATTTCCTTTTTCTCGAACACATCCTGGTGAGGGTTTTCTAGACGGGATAGATGATCAGCAGCCAGGTTCTCAGCTCCTTTTTTATCACGTATAATGATATCAAATTCTTGTAGGAGGAGAACCCAACGGAGCAATCTCGGCTTTGCATCTTGTTTAGCAAAGAGATATTTGAGAGCCGAGTGATCCATATACACTACGCATTTGGTCAAGATAAGGTATGGCCGAAACTTTTCAAACGCACACCACAGCTAATAATTCTTTTTCTGTAGTGGTGTAATGGGTCTGAGCTTCAGTCATAGTTTTACTCGCGTAGTGGATAGGCTGAAAGTGCTTGGTTTTTCGTTGCCCCAAGACTGCACCGATAGCAAAGTCACTTGCATCGCACATGAGCTCAAAGAATAAATCCCAGTCGGGGGCAACTAGAATGGGTGCTTCCGTAAGCGTTTTCTTTAATGTTTCAAAAACTTCGATGCACTCAGGAGAGAAGATAAAAGGAGCATCTTTTTCAAGAAGATGGGTCATAGGCCGAGCGATTTTAGAAAAATCTTGTATGAATCTACGATAAAACCCGTCATGACCTAGAAAACTCCTAATACCTTTGATGGTAGTAGGATGAGGCAATTTAGCAATAACATCAACTTTTTCTCTATCTACCTCAATCCCATTTTTGGAAATCTTATGGCCAAGGACTATGCCTTCTTTGACCATAAAGTGGCTCTTCTCCCAATTTAGACAAAGATTGGTGTCTTCACACCTTTGAAGCATTTTTTCTAAATGGGAGAGTGTTGGAATCACTCCTAAACAGTATTTCAAGTATTTATATTTCATATGTAATAGGTAGCTTTATTATGGCCTTTATGTTTGTTTAAGGTCAAGCTTATGTAGAAGGCCCATAAGCTTGATCCAAGCCCAATAAGGAATAGGGAAGGAGAGGGAGTGTTGCCCTAGCTCCTTGCCTATATAAACTCTTGTAAACCCTCATTTGAGGGTTGGTTGTTCAAGTTTTCTTTTCTTTCACATACACTACGCCTAACCGTCCCTTAGTTTATATGTGTGTGTGCTTGATACTTGTTCATCCGCCTTATCTCTTTCTCTATAAGCTTGTGTTGTAAAACTAGTGACCTAACAGTGGTATCAATCGCCAAATAGTT
Organism: Chrysanthemum seticuspe; assembly: GCA_019973895.1. Classification (NCBI taxonomy): domain Eukaryota; kingdom Viridiplantae; phylum Streptophyta; class Magnoliopsida; order Asterales; family Asteraceae; genus Chrysanthemum; species Chrysanthemum seticuspe. Next base: position 76,304,251 of record BPTQ01000002.1, read on the forward strand.
GGGTGTACTCGTTTGTTTTTGAAGTTTTGGTTTTGGATCTTACGCGTAGAGATAACACATTCTTTGGTTATCTTAAAAACTCGTTTTTTACACTTTTTAATCCAAGATTCTTGTACTTTCAATGTTTTAAGGTGTTAAAATAGTTGTTTTTGGCAAAAAGTTTCAAACTTTACGCGTGGATTTACGTTTTTAAGCTAGTTTTTGTTCGTGGGTGTCGTTCTACGCGTAACCCGTTTAGCAGTTTTGGTACATCAAAATTCACACTTTTGTGTTCTTTTGGTACTATTGAAGCTATTCCATAACAAAAAACTGGTTTAGAAACACATTTGGGCAGAATCAAAGTTACGAGTAATCCTACGCGTATCAAAACCCTAAAATTACGCGTAAGATTTTCCTTGGTTTGATCTTCAATTTTCTGGTTTATTCCGTGTTTTCTTACTTGGATAAGTCTGAAAATACGTCGACTTTGGATATCTTTTGCACTGTGAAGTGTAAAAGATCATTTGGGCAAAAACCCTAAAATTACGCATAAGCATAAGCTTACGCGTAGAAATTCTACGCATAAGATTCACTTTACGCGTAAACTTAGGTCTACGCATAAGGTAATCCTACGCCTAACTTTCTACGCCTAACTTTTGTCTACGCATAACTTTAGTGTTTTTATCCTACTTACGCGTAAGCTAAAACCTACGCGTAACTCCTCATTGTTACGCGTAACTTTTGGTGTTTTTACGCATAAGTGCTACTTAGTTCTTGTCTTTTCTACGCCTAAGGATACTTCATCAACAAAGGTTCATTCAACTACAAAGATCCGTCTTTACCACACAAGTTTATCATCATGTCTCAACCACCATACTCTAACTATTTCCCTCACACTTATAATCATCAACAACAACAACAAATAACTCCACAACATCAACAATGGAATCAACAACAAGCTATTTATCAACAACAATTTAATCAGCAACATACTCCACAACTTGGTGCAATCCCACAACCACAAATGGTTCAACCACCACCAAGTCTTCAAACTCTACCCTACACAAACGATTTCAATCAACATCCATCACGAAGCACTATGAAGGAACCCACTTGGTTTGCTAAGATGTGTGAAGCTTTAAGCAGCCAACAATCAATTCATGAAGCTGGATCACTTGATAGACCTTCAATGCTCACTCCAGGAAACTACGATCAATGGGTGATAAGGTTCTTTAGGTTTTGTGATCTAAAGAAGCCACATGGAAAGTTATTAAAGAAGGTTATCTTGGAAGGTCCATTTGAAATGCCTACTGTCATTGTACCCAGAGATCCAACTGCTGTTCCACCAAGAGATGAACAAACCAACATTGCTACTGTTGCAGACTTAAATCCTAC
>BPTQ01000002.1:76305639-76471385 GCA_019973895.1 Chrysanthemum seticuspe
ATTGAACTTTTAGTAGTCTTCTTCTACATCTTCTGAGTTAAACTTGTCAGACTAGGCACGGCCTAAGTCTATAACCGCCTCTATAATCAAGTCTATACTACTACCAAACAAGCCCATGGACTCTGTTCGGTAGTCACAGTATGTGACCCGGACATAGTGAGTACACGTCGAGTACGTATAATCGGTAGTTGTATTGTCGACGTAATCGGACGTTCAGGAGGTATAGTAGTAGACTCAGACGTAGACGGTATTTCGAGACAAGAAACAGACACTCTCTAGGTGGTCGAAGTAGGAATTCTCGGTTTTCATTCCGGAGAAACTTTATTCGTGACGGGGATCAGGAACCGAAACCCGTACGTAATAGGTCCACAGGGAAGAGTAACGTCAACATCGTAGATTCTGGTAAATTAAGGAAGTTGATCGGGAAAGGATTCTCCGTGCTCAAATTGCTAAACAGTCACAACCGGACAATCAACAACTTGCCTTGTATGCTCAACAGAATTATCCCTCTCAACCAGCAACTCAACCAACTGCTTCCAACACACCTTCACAGCAACAACCTCAACCTCAACAAAATCAATTGGTTCCATACAGCAACAATGCTCAAGCATATATCAGTGAAGCTACTGAGGAAATCGATCCGTTCGAAGCATTGCAACAAGGATTTGTGATGATTGCTAATGCTTTTGGCCGTTACACCAACAAATCCAACAATCGTATTCGTTCCTCATCTAACACACGGACTCAAGCTGTTGTGAACAATGGACGTGTTGAAGTTCAGAATCGTGATTATGGTCTTCAGATGGGCGGTGGTCAAGGGTTTAATGCTGTGGGTCGGAATAACAACAGAGCTCAAGTGGTGGAACAGGAAAATGCTCAGAATCGGTTAAATGGTCTTAGATGCTACAACTGCAATGAGAAGGGACACCTGGATAATGCATGCCCAAAGCCAAGGACTAGGGGCAGTGCTTATTTCAAAGAGGCCTTACTTTTGGCTCTTAAGGATGAAGCTGGTGGATCTCTCACAGACAAAGAACAGAGCTTTATGGCAGATGCAGACTCAGATGATGATATGGAGGACTTGCAGGCTAATGCAGCTGTTATGTTGATGGCTAATATGCATGAGCTGCACATGAGTGATACAGGCCCAGTGTATGACACTGATGGCTTGTCTCAGGTACCCGAACAAACCATCATCATATCTGAACTAATATCTCCGCCAATATCTGAATCCGGCACGGATCAGACTGTTCAAATTGAGTCTTCTACATCTTCTTCTGATGATTTTCAAGTTAACCCTGTAGTTACATTTGACGATCAAGATGACCTTATGGTTTCCTTTGATAATCAAATTTACTCCGTGGTCGTACTTGAGGATCTAAAGAATGATCATGTTGAGCCTCACGTTGAACAAGATGATCTGTTGCCTCATCCAGATTTTGCTCGGTTAATTCAAGACCATAAAATCAAAATGGAGGAATGCTACGCATTAAATCAATCCTTAAAAAGTAAAAATGCACTGTTAACCAAGGATTTTGAATGTTTACAAATGCAACTCAACTTTTTCAAAACTCAAGAAAACCGTGAAAAAGGTTTTGAAGCCGCTTTTGCAAAATCTCATCAAAACGAAAAATATTTAGAGAGACAGATGCGTGATCTAGCCGCCTCGAAGAATGCTGTATTGTCCGAATTAGAACAACTGAAACATGAACATAAAAAGCAAATTAACGCTCTCACCTTGGAAAATCAAAAAGCTAAGGCTGAGTTGTTAAATTGTCAAAAACAGTTCTCCGCATACAAAAAGCATTCAACGAATCGGGTAGATGACCTTCTTGACGAAATTCTCGGCTTGCAAAACAAACTTAAAGAGTTTAAAACTGTTGTTTACAAACATGGTGAATCCGTAACAGCTATTGAAAAGTTTACCTTAAAACCCAATCCAAAAGGATATGGAAAAAATCTGGCTGATTACAAACCTAAGCTTTCACAAAAAACATTCAAACCAACTCCTGAAGTTTCCAGTGCAGAATACAAAATTGATAATACTGTCATGAGTGTTGTTGAATATCATCGTCAAGAGGAATTAGATGCAGAAGACGAGAGTCGATCAAAATTAAAAAATGTTGTTTACAACAAACCTTTTAATTATAAAAACGCGGTCACTTTCGTCACACCAACGGATTCTTCTAACACACCAAGGGTTATCATCAAAACACCTGAGTCTTCTAATGTTAATCCCAAAACAGAATTTGCACAAACTTATGGTCCTTTACCTTCCATTAGTGAAGTAAACTCAAAACCTGAAAATCGAAAAATCCTTCGATATTTTGACATTTTCATGGCTGACCTCAAAATTTTACAACATGAGATAGAATATCGATCTGAAATCAAAGTTGAACATTTTCAATCGCCTCTGGCGCGAGAACAAAGAGACATCTTTCAGAAAAATCTTTTACCTAATGTTAAAAACTTGAAAAGTTGTGCAATTGCCTGGGAAAAGGATTTTCATAAGGAACTTGGGGTAATGAAAAACGTTTTCGAGAAAACAGAAACATCTATTACTAACACAAAACGCAAAAAGAAACTGTTGAGAAAAGATGTTGATCGACTCTTGGAAGATGTTATCTGTGCTGATATCCATAATGTTGTGTTACTTCATGCCTTGCCATTTGCATCTGATCATATCTCTGCTGATATTGTTGAAACTATTGTAACTGTTGAGAACACCGATAATGTGCTTCAGATCGAGTCTTTAAAAGCAGAAAATAAACGATTACACACGGAAATTTACAATGCAAAACGTCATCTTCAATGGTGTGAAAAAGATATTCACAACCATCAACTTAGTTTTCAAAAGAAAATTGCTCAATTGAGTGCAAAATCTTCTGATCCTAAAATTGAGCAACTGGATGATCAAAAAGTGTCTTTGAAAAGTCAAATCTCAAAATATGAACAAGAACTTTTAAAAGTTAAACAGGAATATGGTGTCATATTTGATTTACTAAAAAAGACTCGAGATGACGCATCTAATGAACTTGATCACTATCTTGCTCACACTAGAGAAGTCATGCATTTTGCTGGTAATATTCGTTCTGAAAATCAAGATCTGATTCACACCATCTCTAAGTTACGGGAAATGTTAGGAAAGTATGAACTACTCCCGCCTACTGTGATTAAGAGATTAGCACCAGTCACACTTAGTAATCATGAACCAAGAATTCCCACTGCCAAATCACAAGTTGCTAATGTGTTTCCCTCTACTGAAACAGGAATAGTTGCATCTTTTCCAAACGTCCACACTTCACAGCCTAGGAGCACTCAAACGAAGAATAGGAAGTTGCGACCTAAGAAAAGATCAATAAGGAATGCTAAAGTAGAAGAACACCCTAGGACTCTGAATAAAACTCATGTTACTTCCACTATAGATGTTGCGTCTGCCAAATGTAATAGAAATAGTGATGTAACGAATGCTAAACCGTTAAGTACCTTTGATATTCAGTCTGATGCACCTTGTGATATTTGTCGAAAGAGTATGAATTCTGATTGTCATGACAAATGTGTTGCTAAAGCTATAATCTCTAGATTACGGAATCCTAAGAATCGGAATACCTCTAGGCCCACTAATCATTCTAAGTCTGTGCTTGGTAAACCACCTTCTTTAGATTCTAAGGCAACCATTGCTATCACAGTAGCTACCGCTTCACCTCCTAAGAATGTAGTACCACCTAGTGCTTTCACTAAGACTAAAGCGAAGAGTAGTTATAGATGGCAGAAATGGATATATAACACACTAGGATTTAAGTGGATGCCTAAAATTCTCAATGTGTGTATGTCTAAAATATCTGCTTCGGAACCCTCTAACATTTCGGGTTCCACATCTACTTCTATTCCATCTGTGTCGTCTGTGTGTAATACAGGTGATACAGATCATTCTCTGGATTGTTGATAGCGGATGTTCCCGACACATGACAGGCAACCTTAAACTGTTATCAAACTTTATTGCAAAGTTCATGGGCACTGTCAGATTCGGGAACGATCACTTCGCAGCCATCATGGGCTACGGAGATTATGTTAATGGGAACATCGAAATCAGCAGGGTTTACTATGTGGAAGGCCTCGGTCACAATCTGTTTTCAGTAGGCCAATTTTGTGATGGAGATTTGGAGGTTGCTTTCAGGGAGAAAACTTGTTTCATTCGTGATCTACAAGGAAACGATCTTATGTCTGGCTCGCGTAATTCTAGTCTCTACACTATCTCTATGCAAGACATGGTTGCTTCCTCTCCCATTTGCTTACTTTCAAAGGCAACATCTACAAAATCCTGGCTATGGCACCGTCGTCTCTCACATCTAAACTTTCAAACCATCACCAACCTTGCTCGACACAAACTAGTTGAAGGACTCCCACGATTCCGGTATTCAAAAGATCACCTTTGCTCAGCCTGTGAACAAGGGAAAAGCACTCGTGCTCATTTTCCTTCAAAGGTGGAACACAGCTCTCAGCATGTGCTTCATCTTCTTCACATGGATTTGTGTGGCCCGATGCGCATGCAAACGATCAATGGCAAACGCTACATCTTAGTAATTGTTGATGACTACTCACGATGGACTTGGGTCTACTTTCTTCGTAGCAAAGACCAAGCTCCACAAATGATCATCAACTTTCTCACAAAGATACAGGTTCAGCTCCGCAACACCGTCAGGATTATTCGGACAGACAAAGGAACTGAATTTGTTAACAAAACCCTTCGTGAATTTTATGAGAAAGTGGGAATTCAGCATCAAACATCTATTGCACGGACACCTGAACAAAATGGAATTGTTGAAAGACGAAACCGAACGTTAGTGGAAGCTGCAAGAACAATGTTAATCAATGCTAAACTTCCAGGTTACTTATGGGCAAAAGCTGTATCTACTGCATGCTATACTCAAAACCGTTCTATGATCACAAAACGCCACAACAAAACACCTTTCGAGCTTGTCCACAACTATAAACCGAACCTCAAACACTTTCATGTATTTGGATCCCTTTGCTATCCGAATAATGATCGTGATGATTTTGGAAAGCTCAAAGCCAAAGCTGATATTGGAGTCTTTATTGGATACTGTGACACTTCTAAAGGTTTCCGAATCTGAAATCGTCGAACTAAGGAGGTAATGGAAACGATTCATGCTCATTTCGATGAACTCACGGACATGGCTTCTGAGTATAACAGTTTAGCACCCGGTCACAACCGTTTAAACTTCCCTCAACCCCCATCATCAGCTGAAGAAAGCCCTCAGCTAACTCGTCAACAAATGGAAAGGTTATTTGCTCCTCTGTTCTGCGATGATATTGATGAACGTGCTCCTGGTGTATCCGCTGTCTCTGCTGCACAACCTGATAATATTCCTATACCTGATACACCTGCTACAACAACTACTGTTGAAGATGCACCTACACCAATTGACTCCAACACAACAGTTGAACACACCGCTTCCAACAATGATGAACCAGCAGATGATATTCTGAATGAAGTACCCCCACCTGCAGATTTTGATCCAAATGCGTTCTTCAACCCGTTTGCCAATGAGACTGCTGCACCAGATGTCGCGTAATCTTCCACAAACCATTTGAATCCTCAGAATCTGCACAATGTATGCCAACATCAACCCTCTACACATAGATGGACTAAAGACCATCCTCTGGCTAATATTATTGGCAACCCGAATCAACCAGTCGTTACGAGACAACGTCTTCACTCAGATGGTGAACACTGCATTTATGCACTCACTGTCTGCCAATCTGAACCTAAAAACATTAAAGACGCAATGACAAAAGACAACTGGATTGAATCCATGCAAGAAGAACTCAACCAATTCAAACGTCTTGAAGTATGGGAACTGGTTGAAAGACCAACAGGAGTCTACGTCATTGGTTTAAAATGGATTTGGAAAAACAAATTGGATGCTGAAGGGAATGTTATCCGAAACAAGTCACGGCTAGTTACTAAGGGTTATCGTCAGGAAGAAGGAATAGACTTTGAAGAATCTTTTGCTCCGGTTGCTCGTCTTGAGGCTGTTCGGATATTTCTCGCATTCGCGGCTCATATGAACATGACGGTCTATCAGATGGATGTCAAAACGGCGTTTCTCAATGGGCAACTTAAAGAAACGGTCTATGTCAGCCAACCAGATGGATTCGTTGATCCTGAGTTCCCGAACCATGTCTACAAACTGAACAAAGCTCTTTATGGTCTCAAACAAGCCCCCCGGGCATGGTACGATAAGCTATCATCCTTCCTCATTGCCAACAATTTCACCAAAGGCTCGGTTGACCCAACTCTTTTTATACAATATCATGGGGCACACATCTTAATTGTTCAAATTTACGTGGATGACATCATTTTTGGGTCAACACATAAAAAGTTTTCAATCGCTTTTGCAAAACTAATGAAGAAAAATTTTGAAATGTCCATGATGGGTGAACTTACATTCTTTCTAGAATTGCAAGTTCATCAATCACCCCGTGGTATTTTCTTGAGTCAGTCCAAATATGCCCTTGAATTGTTAAACAAATTTGGAATGAAAACCTGTGATACTTATGCCACACCAATGACTCATACCAAGAAGTTAGACGCTGATTTACATGGGAAATTAGTGGACCCCACCAAATACCGAAGTATCATTGGGTCCCTCATGTATCTAACAGCTAGCAGACCTGATATTGTCTTTGCCGTTTATCTATGCTCCCGTTATCAGTCGCGACCAACTGAAACCCAACTCTCTGAGGCTAAAAGAATCCTCTGATACATCAAGGGAACCATTAACTTGGGGATCTGGTATCCGAAGGATTCTGTTTTTGAACTAATCGCTTTTTCAGACGCTGACCACGCAGGATGCTTAGACTCAAGGAAAAGTACTTCAGGAGCTCTACAATTTCTCGGTGATAAACTGGTGTCTTGGCAATCAAAGAAGCAGGATTGTACATCGCTGTCATCAACTGAAGCAGAATATGTAGCCATGTCCGCGTGTTGTGCCCAAGTCATTTGGATGAGAACACAACTCAAAGACTATGGTTACGTATTTGACAGAATCCCGATGTACTGCGACAATCGGAGTGCCATTGCAATCTCGTGCAACTCTGTTCAGCACTCGAAATCAAAGCACATCGATCTACGCTATCATTTCATCAAGGACCACGTGGAACAGGGTACCGTTGAATTATACTTTGTGGGTACTGAATACCAATTCGCAGATTTGCTCACCAAAGCCTTGCCTCCCGCTAGGTTTAATGAGTTGGTCCACCGAATTGGTATGAGGTGTTTGACTCAAGAGGAATTGGATGACCTCTTAAAACATTCTTAAAAACCTGTCAAACACCAAAACATCTTTTGTACATAAATTTTTCAAAAACAAAATACAAAAATATAAAATTCGATAAAACAACAAAAATATTCTCCCAATCTATCTTTCTTTCAACATGGCAAGTACATTTCTTCCGTCAACACTTTAATCTTTCAAAATTCAGTATTTTTCTGATCAAGTGTTGAGGGGGAGAAAATAATCCATTAACTGTTTCAAAACATCTGTGTACTTGCATGTTATCACATCTCGGTTGATTCTTTTACAAATGGTGGTACACTTTCTGAGTCAAAGACACTCCTTGGACTTTAATTAACAACCTTTCATTATTTTCTCAAGTCAAGGGGGGAGCGTCGTCATGTTTCTTTCCTAAAATCTTCGTTTGGTAACCAAAATGGAAGTTAAATGGCTTGGTTTGAAAAAGGAAAAGGTGGAGGGACTAAAACTGCCAAAAGCTTAAAGTTACTTTTAATAAAAAACACCTCCACCTAACCTAATCCTCACATTTATTACTCATAACCATACAAATCCTACGCTCAAAAATCATTCTTCAAATCCGGTTATCTGATCTTCAATTTGTAAGTGGTTTTGTGTTCTTAACAAGATCTTAAACAATGGTTTTAATTTTCATGAAAATCCAACGGCAAAAACTTATGATTCAATGATTTTTGTGTCTTACGCATAAGGGTTAGAATACATGATCATATTTTGTGTGTTTGTGGCTAAAACGATAGTGTCAAAATGTTTTAACAACATCACTGATACTTCTTCTATCCTCAAAACGAACCCAGAAACGCGAATTTATGATTCTTTGAAAATTAGGGTTTATAAGTCGAATTGGGTATTTTTGAATGTGATGTGTTTTGGTTAAAAAGATAGTTGGGTTATGCTCTTGCGATGCTAAATTGATAATTTCCAAAGTCTATAGCCACCCAGAAACACGAATTGGTCATCAATTCGAAACTAGGGTTTAAAGCTCATAAACTTTGGGTATTTTTGATTCACTGCATAATAAGTGTTAAAACTTGGTCTACATGCTCTCACAACTTCTATGTTATACCAGAAAAACTTTGGTGCATAATCCATGGCTAGATTTGATACGCGTAGAATTAGGGTTTAGTCTACGCGTATGCCTTTCTACGCGTAACTGATTTATGCATGATTCATGCCATGTATTGTTATTGAAATGTATATGTGTGCTAATATTGATGATTTGATAAATTTATTTCAGGATTGCTACACTTAGAATTCAGAATCAAGGTCATTTGATTATCTACGCATAAGGATTACCCTACGCGTAGTTATGTTACGCGTAAGAAAATCCTACGCATAACAGCTACGCGTAAGGTTCTACAATGGACTACGCGTATCCTGTGAAGGATATGCGTAAACAATAACCTCTACGCATAAGGTCAACTCTTACGAGTAACCTTACGCGTAAGGTTAATATATGCCTACGCATAAGCTCTACGCAAAAGGTCTCCTTTTCCTACGCGTAACATTTCTTACGCGTAAGTTAGGATTCTACGCGTAAGTTTACGCCTAAGCATATATCATTCCTGTCTACGCGTATCTTTGCCAAAACTACGCTTAACCCTGGATTGACCTTCATGATGAATTGTTACTTGTACAAACTTGTAAATAAACTAATCATATCATCACGAATCCAAAAATGTCACTAATAAACTTAAATCATTTGATATGTTGTGAACAATAAGTGATAAAATAAACTTTAAAACTTAAAGTTAACTAACTCACGAAACATTTCACGATATCATTGAACTATTGAACATACAAGTGACTTAGGACTCGTAACAATCATTATCACTATACATTCAATAACTAGACAATAAGACCTTCTATTGACTAACATTATGTCTTTCGATATGTTGGTTCTTTTGGCTAATGTTATTTCAGATCACGACATGGCTGAACAAATGAATGTGGATGCACCTGAAGTTCTCTCCATTGCTGATATCTATCCTCATGGCTATCCAATGAAGATAGGAAAGAATAACCTCCGTGTTGACTTTGACACCCTCACTTGCTCTGAATCTTCATGTCTTATTGCTATTGATATTCTGAGGACTCATCCATATCAGAACATGCTTACTCACTCTGCAACCATTCCTGAGATCTACATCCAACAGTTCTGGAACACTATGGAAAGGGTCAAAGGACAAACTGCTGTGACAGTGACTCTGAATCACAAACAAGTCACCATTACACATGCAGACTTGAGGGCTGTTCTCCTAATTCCTGATGTCGATCCGACCAAACTATATGCCTCACCTGCTGAAGAGCTCACTCTCCAATTCTTAATCGATATCGGTTATGACGAGGCTACTGGAGTAATCAACAAGCACTCTCACGTAGAGCTTAAGAGTATTCCTCAACCCTGGAGAACTCTCTACATGATCATCACCAAGTCTGTTTCTGGTCGTGACAGCGGCTATGAGCACCCTAAGCTCATGGAACTGCAAATATTCTGGGCATTGGTCAACAAGAAACACATCGCTATCGAAGCTCTGATTTGGGATGACATGATGTCATTTCTCAACAAAATTGGCTCAAAGATTCCCTACATCAGATATACTAAATTGTTGATCCAGAGAGCACTTGGACTTCATCCTGACATTCCCAAGAGGCTCAATGACCCCGACAATCACGACATGTTGACGGAACCCATTCTCACTGTTAGAATAAAGGAAACGTCTACAAAGAAAAAAGGTGTTGTGCTGCCAGATTTCCTTCTAACTGAAGATGTCAGAAAGCTAGAATCGTACCAAAGGTATCTGGAAGCTGTCAGACAAGGCAAAGTTGGTCACCTCGACGAAAAATCTTCTGGAACACCTGTAAGGAGAACCAGAAAAGGAAGTGCTGGAAGTGTAACAAGTACAGAGAGTCAAAGGAATGTTCCAAAGAAGAAACCTATTCCAAAGAGGAAACCCACCCCTAAGAAGAAAGTTCCTTCTCTGGAAGCCACTCCGATCCTTTCACTTGAACCGCAAAGACAGCTCAGGGACGAGGACTCTGAGGCTACTGACACAGATGAAGAGATCTCATACTCTGAAACTGCAAAGGATGAAAATCCCTCAGTACCAAAACCTCCAAGTCCTCAAACTATTAAAGGGAAGACTCCTGCACTTGTGCCTCAGGATGAAAGCTCTGAAGATTAAGAAGAGCAATTGGATCAAGCATACAGGAAGAAGTTTCACAAAGTCAGACACCTTCAAAAGGCCGAAGAATTTGCTAAAGATCAAATGGGTGGCCCCAGAGGTTCAAGTGGTGCTGCCCACTCTAAACCATCTCCTGATGCGGTTAATCAACCCGATAAGGGAGCTGGTGCCACCACTCTTCTGCAACTACAACAGCCTGTGGAGGACACCATTGTGTATGATTTTGAGAAACAGGTAACTGAGAAAGAAAAGTCTAGAGATGACGAGGATGACTATACAAAGTTTCTTCTAGACAGTCCAACACACTCAAAGGAGAAAACCTCTGAAACTCCTAAGGACATGAAGTCTCCTCATGTCTCCTCATCATCAGACTCCTCATCTCATTCATCACCACCACCATCACCGAAGTCAACCAGATCATCATCCAAATCAGTGAAGAAACCACCTAAATCTTGGATTTCTCAAACTCATCATAAGATTGTGAAAGCTGTCAAACAAGTTAGAAAGAAGGACATGCTCCACAGAAAACTTAATTGGTATGCTGAATAAATGCAGTACTTACATGATGAGAATGACAAGATGCGGAAAGATAGGAAAGCTATTCAGGAATTCATGAAAAGTCATCGTCAGGAGGAACTGAATGAAATGATTGAAGGTTACACTCAAAAGTACCTTCAGGATATCGTTCCTAAAGTCCAAAAGGAACTGGAGAAGTCAGCAAGAGATCAAACCCACAAATTTCTTCTCGACACTGTCCCCGGTGTGACTAGAGAAGTATTCTCCAGACAACTCACCCCTAACATCGTCGCATTGGTTAAACATACAATGGCCAAAGAAGCTGATCTCTCTGAATCTGAGTTAATCGCTAAACTAGTGATGCAAATGTTAAAGCGATCTGGAACGTTTACTTCGGATGAAGCTAATTTTTTCGAAGGTCTACTTGCTTTTCAACTCAGTTCATCATGCAAGGAGTCAGCCGATCAACCCAAACGGCCAAGAGATGACGATGATAAGGATAAGGACTCTGCACCTAAACATCAGAAGCAGTCTGGTCAATCTACATCTATGCCACCTCCTCTACCACGGACTTCTTCTCAACATAAGACTCCTCCACCTCGGTCTTCTACTGATAAACCTCGGGACGATTCCGAGTTACCACCCCTGACTCATACAACTGGTGACTACTTTGAGTATACGGGTGGTGACGATGAAGAGGTCCTTGAGCCCCAACAACAACCCACCTCACCCAAACAAGTGCAGAAACCAGTATCATCATCAAGGCCTTCTAAAAGGAAGAAGAAGACGACTCAGCCTGGAGTTGTATCATGGCTAGATGACGATAAAACCGAAGAGTTTGAATGGTTCTCCACACTTGTCAATCAAACTCCCTACCCTGATGCAGGCCAAGAATTGGTAGATGGTTCAACATTGGAGCATACAAAACTGTTGCAAGAAAAGTTCCATGTGAAGAAAATGACGAAATCTGAATTGAAGCGAATAAAAAATGAAGCTTTTCAACTATGGAAAGACAACTCTGAAAGCGCCCTCGAGGTCGAATATCATCTTGAGAACATCGCTCGAGCTATGTCTAACAACATGGATTGGCTCAATCCGGAAGCAAACATTGACTTCACACAAAGGGACAACCCTCCATACTACACCGACTGGACCAAACCTCTACCGACCATTGGCCAAGCAGACGAACCAAGGATTCCCTTCCGATATTTCTTCAACAAAGACCTGGAATTTCTTCTCCATGGTGGCGATGGTTCGAGAAAATACACTACATCATTGACTCTTCCATTCCCAGCGGCCATTTACTCTAACTGCATAGCTATCGAGGAACGTGCAACTCACTTGTTTTCTGACAACGTGCAAGCATACGACCAAGATGCATTGTATGGGATTCATCATTGGCCTGAACGCCGAAGAATCTACTACAGAAGCTGCCTGGTTCAGAAGTCTCAACATGAAGTGTATAGCTCCAAGGACATCGTGGCCATCAAACACATTGATCTCAAGTCTAAGTGGGACTACACATTCTTGAAGAATATCATAGTCAAACGACAAGATTAACAGGACTATGGATTCTCCGAGGCTGACTTTGAGAACTTGTCCCTCAACGACATCGAAGACATGTACCTTGCCAAAGTACAGGGTCGTATGAGACAATTCTCAACTGAAGTTCAACGTGAATTTATCAAGTCAGTTCTCATCTTCATTAGACGCATCGTGATCAAAGAACGTGTCGAAGATATCCAGATGGCTGTTGAATCATATCAGAAACGTGTAAACTTCACTCCACCACAGCTTGATCTTCCCGACATCAACCAGCTTAAACAACTCACGCTCATCAGCAAACCTTTCGGCGTTGTTTACCGCAGTGAACTTCGAAGAAACTGCTTAATGGCGTGTAGTGAGCTCCACAAATTCGGGGATCATACCTTGAAGATGGTTAGGGATGGATTGGCGTACAGATTGAAGGATATACGCCTGAAAGTTGGGAATCCGAAACGCTGGAATTCTCAGGACAGGAGGGATGTGAAACGCATCATCACCATGATTGATGAACGGTTGTTCAGAAGGGATCAGTTCAGACGATTGGAAAGCTATGTTGGTGGTCGACCCAGGAATAACATCACCGGCTTTCAACGCCCTGTGCGCACTCCTGGGAACATCACTGCACTTCCTGGTACCCCTTGAATTGTTTCCTTCATATGATTTTGGATGTATGATTTTATATGTGTGAATGGCTTGTGCACACATAACAGTGTACAACCCGCAATTGTCAAGAAAGGACCCTGTGGTACGCCTCAGTGCCACAATCCTTATAAAAGGAGCGAAAGCTTCTTATTTTTGAGTAAAACCTATCAAACCTTTCATTCTTCAAGGTTTTGCTCAAAACGACAAGTACTTCCCCATATGATTTTAAAACCTCAACCGTTTATATCACTAGTTGAGGGAGAGTATTTGAACTAAAAACTTTGTTCACAAACTGTTAACAGTGGTCACTCTTCCCGCAAAACTCAAAATGGTCATATTTATTCTCAAACGTTTCAAAAATAACATCTTATATGCCATTTTTGAGGGGGAGAAAATTATGTGATAAGAAATATGTTGTATAAAAAGCAAATGAATCTGTGTACCTCAGACTTAACCAACGAATTGACGGTACTAAACTGTTAGTAACTCGAAAAGACTTGTCCTGGACGGGTAATAATTTCAAGCTAGTTCGCTAGTGATGTAAACGTGTCTCGCAAAGGACTTGTCCAAGTAGAAAGTACCATTCGAGAAACTCTTGATAGACATGAACTCTGACGGGTATGACAACCTTCCAAGGTTTGTCTACACCTTCAAGGTAGTTATTAGAGCTAGTTGTCACCTAAAAGCTGAAAATGTATCTCTTTAACTATTCAATGTAACCGTGTCTCGCGGGAGATTGTCTATCTTTAGTGAATCAATTCAAAAAGTGCGCGCTCTTTCCTCACTGTGCATTTAACCATTAAAACTATTAAGCACATGTGGAGGGGGAGTATTTATGCAAAAACTTATCTCTCACAGTGGTTCAAACATGTTTTTCATTTACAAACCCTTTGAGAGATATTTTCACATACAGTGGTTTTAATGGCAAACATAGGTTAGTCATGGAGTTATAAGGTGACTAAGGTTAGGAATAACCGTCCTATGATCCGCCAGAGCCGGAGGGATCTACCCAAGGACACTACCATTAGTTAGTGTTAGAAGTCCTTAGGAATGATTATAAAAAGGAGAAAATGAGAATCGGAGAAAGAAGGAGTTGAAGAATCAAAAAGAAATGTAAAGTAAAGGGTGAAAAGAAATAGCCCTCCAGATTATTCAACTTAGGGCAGACACCGGGTTCAATTCATATGCTACTGGTTGTCACTTAGTGACACCGGTATTGAAGATTAAAAGTCGTCATGGACCCAGTGACGCATGCACTAAACCTTCTTAGCCACTCAAGTTTCTCTCAACAGAAGCTTGTTTCATTCTCACAGGGAACCCTACGTAAACTATTGGCTTTCTCTTAGAGATCGCTGGTATTGAAGAAGGAGACCCTCTCCCTAGTCTCCGCTCAGGAAAACCAAAACGCACTATTGAGTCTAGAGCTATGAGATTCATCAAAAGATCTCTTAGGAACACTTGACATTTAATCACTTGATGATCAACAAATAAGATCATCAATAGTTCATATCGAGTCCTTCACAGATCTTAGCAATCTGTCGAGAACATTCATGAGAGGTTCACATCTGTGATCCTCAGTGATTGAATGGAAACTCCTGCCAGGGTCAACATCAAACAGCCCTGACAGCAGGTCACTTCGGTAACTCCCCGTGGATTACGCGGAGTGTGTCTCAAACGGTCTACAGTCGTGAGGTGATGCTTCGGTGTACCTCAGCGACTCATCTGAACTGTAGATGTACTTCGGTACATCGCGTTATCTCACTTGTGGGACTCCAGTTCAGGAACGGCCTTTGTAAGAATTAGAGTTGTGTTTTCACACTATGCTGTTAACACTCTCGAAGTTCAAACTTGTAAGTGCCGGAAACCGCTTATTACTAACCGTTTGAAATGTTTTCTTCTTATGGAAGCTCTGGAGCGGGATGATCGTGCTGATTCTTCTCATGCTCACGCCAACATCAACACTAATGGAAGTTCTATTCAAAAGCAACACAACCGTCAGAATGATTCTTCATCAAACCAAAGAATCTACAATGATAAGGATTTAAAGAACTTCATCAGTATTGAATTCCAACGTCATAGAGCATGTGAGCATGTTGAAGAATGACGTGGAGACACTGGAGCAGCGAGGCAGACCTGAGGCAGACTTATGCAGACAACAACATACTATCACTTCCACCACAAAGAACAATGATCAAAGAACAAAAGTTAAAGATGACGTCGAAACATAACTGTTCAAAGATAACGATCTCTCTACACTGGGGAGATTGTTCGAATCAAGACAATTCCTCTCACAAGAAAGAAGAATGTCAGAAGACGTCACCGCTACTATTACATCAACGCCTTCACCGTTTACCTTCATATATACTTGAGGGGGAGATTGTTGGAATCACTCCTAAACAATATTTCAAGTATTTATATTTCATATGTAATAGGTAGCTTTATTATGGCCTTTATGTTTGTTTAAGGTCAAGCTTATGTAGAAGGCCCATAAGCTTGATCCAAGCCCAATAAGGAATAGGGAAGGAGAGGGAGTGTTGCCCTAGCTCCTTGCCTATATAAACTCTTGTAAACCCTCATTTGAGGGTTGGTTGTTCAAGTTTTCTTTTCTTTCACATACACTACGCCTAACCGTCCCTTAGTTTATATGTGTGTGTGCTTGATACTTGTTCATCCGCCTTATCTCTTTCTCTATAAGCTTGTGTTGTAAAACTAGTGACCTAACAGAGAGACATGCATGAAACGAGTCCCCAATGACCGAGAAGTCATCCATAAACACCTCCATTGTTTCCCCGATCATGTCGTGGAAAATTGCCATCATACATCGTTGGAACGTGCCAGGAGCATTACATAGCCAAAAGGCATACGTCTGTAGGCAAAAGTTCCGTATGGGCAGGTGAATGTGGTCTTTTCTTGATCCAGCGGATCAATGGGGATCTGAAAGTAACCCGAGAAACCATCAAGGAAACAATAGTACTCGTTCCCTGCTAATCTCTCAAGCATCTGATCCATGAAGGGTAGAGGAAAATGTTCTTTACGGGTGGCTTCGTTTAACTTGCGATAGTCAATACACACACGCCATCCCGTAACCAATCGAGTTGGAATTAACTCATTTTCTTCATTTGTGACAACAGTTATGCCACCCTTTTTTGGAACACAGTGAATGGGACTAACCCAAGGACTATCAGAGATTGGGTAAATTAAACCGGCATCAAGAAGTTTGAGAACCTCTTGTTTGATAACCTCATGAATCTTAGGATTCACCCTTCTCTGATGTTGGACTGCTGGTTTGAAGTCATCCTCCATTAAGATTTTGTGAGTACAAAACTCAGGGTTGATACCCTTAATGTCGGAGAGTTTCCAAGTAATTGCTTGCTTGTGTGACTTCAAGACCTTTATGAGAGCAGTTTTCTCCTCCTCAGTTAAGTCTTTAGCAATTATGACGGGTAATTTATCATCACCCTCCAAGAATGCATACTCGAGATGAGGAGGTAGGTCCTTAAGTTCAACCTCGGGAAATTCTTCAGTAGATGTTTGTACTGATTTGATTTCCTCAATTGTGATCTCTTTCAGAGGGAGCGAAGGTAATGGATCTTCATTTAACAATTGCTCGAGATAAAGGATATCCCCCTCCGAATCATAAACACCATCAATTCCAGGAGGAATTGATTCATCACTAGCAAGAAATTCATCGATCTCTTCCAGAAAGAAGTCACCTCCCTCAAACGGAGTAAGAGAGGGGGGAAGAGTCGGCAATGATAGGTTTAGAAGATGTGGTGGAATCCCCACTCACAGAATTATGAAGATAACCAAGAAACTCTTGAGAGTACTCCTCTGAAGCAATATCAATTAAATCGACTCGATTAACTGATTCAGTATCATAATTTGAGGAGTACCTTGAAGTTTGATCAAGGTTAAAGGTAAGAGCTTCATTACCCACACGTAACGTGATTTCTTGCTCAAATACATCAATAAGAGCACGGCCCGTTCTCAGGAATCCTCTTCCAACAATGAGGGGAACCCGATGATCGGCATCGAAATCAACAACCACGAAGTCAGCTGGAAAATGGAACTTTCCTACTTTCACGAATACATCCTCGGCGATGCCAAGAGGACGCGATATAGAACGATCTGCAAGCTCAAGAGTCATGCAGGTAGGAATAAGTTCCGGAAGAGAAAGCTTCTTCCACACTGAATAAGGCATCAGATTGATACTTGCACCAAGATCGGCAAGGGCAAAGCATTCAATCATCCCTGGAAAAACACAAGGGAGAAGAAATTTTCCAGGATCTCCTAGCTTCTCGGGAAGCTTCTTTAATAGAACTGCTGAGCAATTCTCGTTCAAAGGAGTTTTGGCCATTTCAAACAGCTTTTCCTTGTTGCTCAACATGTGTTTGAGAGTTGATGCAAACTTGGGCATCAACATGATGGCATCCGCAAATCTTATGTCAAAATGTAGCTCTTGGAAAATTTGAAAGAATTTTTCTATTTGATGACTGGCTTTTTCGCGGAGCTTTTGCTCATTTAAACGTGAGGGGTAAGGAATAGAAGTTTGGATTTGGGGTTACCAACTGGAGGTTCAAAAACAACTCCAGGTTTGGTTTTGGGTTTCGGGACCACCTGAGGATGGACATTGCTGGTACTTCCGTTATTATGAGGAAGTTCCTTGTCCTTTGTCGCCTCAGGTTCACTTTCCACTACCTTCGGGAGAGAAGAAGAAGAGGTAGTAGGAATAGCGGGTCCATCATACGAAGCACCACTTCTGGTTGTGATTGCCTTTGCATCTCCCCTCGGGTTAGCGATCGTGTTGCTCGAAAGTTTTCCTGAGCCCGAGGGTCGATCATTTAAAGACTTCTTAATGTCAGAAATCTGGCTAACCAACAACCTGTTCATTTCCTCTTGGGATTTCATAAATTGTTTCAACAACTCATCAGATGATGGTCCGGTTGGAACAATGGCTTGATTTTGCACAGGAAAATTCTGGCCTCTATTGTTAGGATTAGGGCCTTGATTTTGGAAATTTCCTTGATTATTTCCATGAAAATACCCTGGGTTGTAATTTCCCTGACCTTGGTTTCTGTTAAAGTTTCCTTGGTTTTGGAAATTTTGATTTTGATTTTGAAAACCGTTGTTTGGACTGAAATTACCTTGGTTTTGAAAACCTTGGTTTGGTCTATTCTGATTTTGATTACGGTTTTGGTTGAAACCGGGAGGTCCAGGGTAGTGGTTAGGACGGTGGTTCGGGTCTATAGGAGCACGATATTGGTTGCCTCCTGGATTAGAAATCCCGCCCACAGCATTAGCTTCAAAAGGGTTACCATCGGTGGCCATACAGTTGTAATAGGCATGGGGGCCACCACAAGTAACACAGACTTCCACTTTCTTAACTTCAGCAGGAGGTGAAGTTTGTGGAAAAGAGACTTTCTTTTGGTTGGAGAGAACCAAATCTTGAATTGCTTCCGTGAGTTTGTCAATCTTAGCATCGGTGCTAGATTGACTCACGGGCGATGAAGTAGAAGGACCAACACGGACTTGGGAAACAACCGGTTTGCTTCGTGCAGTGCGGACTTTAGACTTATTTTCAATGATCGCTAAAGCTTCTTTGACAGTTTTGCTTAAGAAATTTCCTCCAGCGGAGGAATTGAGAGAATCTTGATCAGATTGACTCACTCCATTATAGAAAGTATCGAGTTGCATCAACTCGGAGAAACCGTGGTGAGGACATTTGCGGAGTAACTCCTTAAAACGATCCCACGATTCACTGAAGGATTCGTCAAACTTTTGTGTGAACTTGATGATTTCATTTTTAAGACTCGTGGTTTTGGAAGGTGGATAAAACTCGTTCACAAATTTCTTCACCAGGTCTTCCCATGTCTCAATTGACTGAGGGGGTTGTTTTTCAAGCCAAATCCGGGCTTGTCCCTCAAGAGAAAATGGGAACAGAAGAAGCTTAACAGCATCTGTAGGGACATTCTTGTATTTGATGGTAGATTCAATCTTGTTAAACCATCGAATATGAGCATGAGGATCATCCCGCTCAAAACCATAGAATTGACTTGAGGTTACAAGATTCAGTAACCCGGTTTTGAGTTCAAAATTTTCAGCCACAATGGCTGGGATAACAATAGCATCTCCATACCCGTCGATGGGTGCCTGGAGAAGCTCACACATAGGACGTTCTTCCGCCATGATAACGGAAGTAGTGTGAGCAGTCCGGATCTCAGATCCGACTGATGGAGCAGAAAGTCTACGGACACGCCTTCTTGGAATCTTGACAAGCTCACGAAATGGGCTCACAGATCTAGAAGAGCGAGTGCACATACACTAGAGTTAACTCTAAGAGACCTCAGAGTTAAGGAGAGGAATGGGAATTATGAAAATATTTTTGATGAGAATGGGAAAAGAGGAATCTTTTTGAGTTTTCTGAAAACAACAAATCCAATTAAAACAAAATCGAGGCAAAACAACAGTGAACTTAAACCAATAATCACAAGATGAATGGCTTCTTTGAAAAAGGAACACCAATCACAAGGACACAAAGGCAAGTTTTAATCTTTGGTTCGGGAACTTATTATGGTCGTACCCCCAGTTAGGTAGTACACTGCCTTGGTTTGCGGTGGTAATCTTTTATGTTGTTATTATTAAACAAAGAAAATGACAAATCTTTTTGTATTTTTATCTTTGATATATATATAGAAACAAAAGAAAAATATTTTTCTGTTTTATACGTTTTTGGATGTTTTTGGGTTTTTGGATTTTTTATAAGAAAATATATATAGATATAGATAGATGGTATGAACAAAGAGTGAATATTCAAATCACTAATCTACTAAACGGAAGATAATCAGCACAGCTCCCCGGCAGCGGCACCAAAAATTTGATCGGTGCCAAACCGTCAAGTTATCTCACACAAGCTAGCCACTTGTGAATGGCTAACCGTAAGAAACTTAAAACAGCTCAGACACCAATGCAATGAAGATCAGGAGATTATAGGTTTTCCCCAGGTCGTTATGTCCCAACGAGCTGTGCGATGAATCACCAAACGAATAGTGATCGAGAGGATTTGAACGAAAAAGAGTTTTGATTGATTATGAACAATTATACTTAAAGGAAAAGTTTATAAATTACAGGGGCTTAAATGCAAATTAAAGAAAATTAAAAAGATAAAATATATTAAATAAACGCTATCACTATTTGCAAAATGATGTTTTTGATTTTTCTTTTATAAAATTTAACTTAAAAACTACGTGACGTACAAAAGAAAATGTGAAATTTAAACAATATTAATCCTAAAAATATGAAAATGAAATTTTTACAAACCTAATGATAAAAGAAAATTTTTAGAAAAAGAAAATTATTTTTGAAACTATTTATCTAATTATTATTAATTAAAAACTATTTTTAACTATTTAATTATACCCTAAAATACAAGAAAATATGAAATAAAGCTAGAAAAATGAAATTATGACTTAGAAAAATCTAAAATAACTTAAGAGAATTTTCAAAACTAATTTTATATTTTTATGATTATTTTTGTATGTTTTATGAATTAAAAACTATTTAAAACTACTTAAATTGCTTAAAAATACAAATTTAACTAAGAAAAATCTGAAAAAATATTTTTTTGACTTTTTATATTTATCTTAACCTAGGAAAAATGAAAACTTATTTTTTTGAAGTTTTTCTAATTTAATTGTATTAAAAGCTAATTAAAATGACTTAAAAACTGTTTTAAATGAAGAAAAATAGCAAACTGACCTAGAAAAATATAAAAAATTCAGGAAAAGTCTAAAATAATATTATGAATCTATGAAAAATATAAAAACAGTGGCTTGTGTGTAAGAAAATGAAACTACAATGCAAATTGCTTAAGAATAAGCACTCCAAATAAGCCAAAAGCCACAAATAAGCACCAAACTGATACAAAAGCTACAATATACTACAACTACTAGAAAACAACTAATTATAACTATCCTAAACCTCTAAATTACCAGCTACACAGATTTAATGTTTTGAGAATAAGTGCTAAAAACAGTTTGATGCTACTACTTTAAAGCTTAAGCACAAGCTACCCAATAAGCTGAAATTAAAAAACAGAAGTTGGAACTTACACTAGACCTGGCTAGCTACTTATAAACCAAGGATGAGACCCAGATAAGCTAAACTGAGCTTGTGACAAGCCCTTCAAGTCACCTGTGCACACTTAGTATACACTGAGTGTGTACAGGGGATTTGTGACCATTTTGATAAGCTATTTTGAGACTTGTAAAAAATTACAAAAATTCAACTAAAATCAGATTAAGTAACTAGACCAACTGAAGTTATAAAACCCAAAATTTCACTTGATTTGAACCAAAAATGAGTCAATGAAAAATCACCCAAGTTAGGCTGAAAACTGGATTTTCAACTTTTGACTATTTGACAGATTTGATATGTTGACTTTTGTGAGATTTAATCTTAAACCATGAGCTGATTATGATGTTTTATGGTGAACTAAGACTAATGCAAGTTATCCTAATGATATCTAAACACAATTCAAGCTTTTGCTTTTTTAAAAATCCTAACAGTTATGAAATTAAGACAGTTTCAAGTTAATTTTGACTTTGAGAGTTTGCAACTGAGATTTGATGACCAAAATGGTTCAGATGAACCTAATTGAGACTAAGTAGACAAGTTCTAAGCACAAACCACAACTCAAACTCCAATACTACTACTGAACCAAACACACCTGTGCACACAGATTTGCAAATTAAAATGAGCCAACTACTGAACTAGCTTGTTTTATTGATTAAACTGAGTTTAATTGTCCTAATTACAACTTAATAAACAGATAAAAACTACTCCTAACCACAAATACAGATTATGCACTGACTTTGAAAATGAACTTACATATGGTCCTAGCCACTATGGCTTGCCAAAGAACACAAGGATCACTACCTATTCTAAACCATAAACTAACTCAATTTCAACCCAAATCCATGCTCTGCATCACCATTATCCATTTCCAAGACAGCTTAACCAAATTCCTTCTCAGTTTGACTTTTGTTGACCCACTACCAAAGTTGCTTAAAAATGAAATGTAAGCTTACCAAAAGCTATAAAGAGCTTCGATAAACTTATTTGAGCTTAAAAATAAGCTACTAAAAGCTTGGACATAGGAATTTGAAAATGAAATTTGCAACGGTTAACATAAAATATGAAATGTGAACACAAACTTGAATTGATACTTGAAAATAGTTGCAATACACTGAAATACTTTAGTTTGATACAATTAAACTTGAAATTACAACTAAGAGTCCATTTAAGACTTAGGAATTTAAAAACGACATACATTTGGAAATTAAACTAAGTACTCCCTTATTCTCTTGCTTCTCTTCTTCTTTTTATACACCATATGTCTTTTCTCACCTCTCTGAGCAAATCCCATCATAATTCTGGACCATTGGATGGCTTGATATACTCTTGACCGTTTGATCAATTTTTGGCGCCAAAAAGGATGTATCAACAGGGAGGGTTGAGTGAAATGGAGGAGGGGGCATTAAATGCTCTTTGGAGTTTGGTGGAGGTGGGGGGAACAAGGAAGAGTGAGGTTGAGCTTGGGGAATGGGAGGTGGAGTGTAGCAGGCTTAGTTGGTGAAGAAGAAGAAAAGGCGGGTAGGGGGTGTTGACCGGGGTTTGACTTGGCTTAATATATTGAAGGGGGTCCAAAAAGGAAGGGGGTCAAATGGAATGGCAGGGTCCAAAGGGTTTTGATAGGGTCCAAGGGTTCAAAGGCTTAGGCTTGTATTAATAACATAGGGACCATTTTGTAATTTCTGAAAATACAAGGACCAATGCTGTCAATTATGCAAAGTTGTTCCAAGGGACCAAAAGTGACAAGTTTCAATAGTACAAGGACCAAAATAGACATTTTCAAATTTCGAAGGACTATTTTTGACAATTTTGAAACTTGGAGGACTAAACTTGTAATTTCTCAAAACTTTTGATATTTTTCACCAAAGGACTAATTTTGACAACTTATGATTCTAAAAGGACCTTTGGTGATTTTTCTTTTGAAATTAAGTGCTCAGGGACTATTTCTGACAATTTTTTAAAACTTAGGGGACTGAAACTGCCAATTATGCAAACTTAGCTCATTTTTCATCTGATTTTAAACATTTTGCATCTGAAACATATAAAATGCAATTTTGAGATATTTTTCAGTATTTTGATGCACTTCTGAGCATTTTTAAATGTTTTGCAGTTCAGATTTAACCAAAAATGATGAGTATTTACACACTCATCAAGGTACGCCCGAAGTTTGCAGCTGATCAGAATAAAGCGGTCAATCCATAGCCGCATGCTCTCAAAATACACTCATTTCTAAAGAAATCATGATAAGTGCATCAATGACTCTGATATTTTCACTCCATGCTTCTGCTACGCTGCTGCAAATATCATGAATCAGTTAAAGCTTCCGCCACTCTGAGAAGAAGAAATCATGATCCAGAATGTGAGCATGTCAGTCCAAATGTCACAACATCACATAATACCAACACCACAATGGAAGAGTCAGAGATTTATTGTAAAACCCTAAATTCTGTTTTCCGAAATTCCTATATAATTTGAAATTTAACCTAAAGTACTGGGAACATCATTAAGTAATTAAGATAGTACGTTATGTGATAATTGAATTAGCGTGACATTTAACTTAAACTCTTAAGCAATTAAATTAACGATACCTAGCTTCGATAAACCGATATACTTGTTGTCCCTAAACTACTGCTCGACCTTATGGTCCGTTTAACCAAGTATAAATCTATGTAGCAAATAAATCAATCTACTCTTAAGAATAAAAAATGTCATTTGTCCTATGTCCCTTAGAACCAGTGCTTCTTTTCTTTTTTATTTTGTACACGTTTTGAAACAAAGATGAGAATAAATATATTTGGAAAGGATTTGAAAGATTAATTCTCCCTAGAGTTTCGGCAATCACAGGAAAATTCTCCATCTTTTATGTAACTGAATATCACGTCTTTATAACTCTTAAAACCCTAAAACTTAAATAAATAAAAAAAAAGGGCAGCCATCTCTCCTCTCCAAGACGAAACCCAGAGGGTACGAAAATCTTACATGGTTAGCATTCGTTGGGGTCAGCTTGTACCAGTGACCAGGTGGTGATCGGCTTGGTTTGATCATGTGGTTTTGGTTCGAAAAGGGTATCGGTGGTTGGTTATGTGATTCGTCTTTTGACACATTTTGATATCGTCTTAAGGTATTTCGATTCCTTTTCATTTCATGCACGAGCTTACGACTCAAATATATATCTATATACGTATGATATATGATAACCTAATCTATTGTTTCGATAAAATAATGATAAGTATACGAATGGACATCACATAATGCATGAAACTAGATATTATAAGTAGGTCAATCTTTGTTTCCGTCTTGGGTCTTTCGAATCTGCTCGTGATAAACACATATGATCTGATTATTTAAGACACTAATATGATGTATGTATCCGATCACAACCTATAAATTTAATGTAAAAGAGATATAAAAGAAGGGTCATGATCATGTAAGTATTTTATATGATTTCATGGGTGTTTCTGCATTAATTATCAACGCTTGGCCCATGCACTTTAGTCCTACTTAATCGAAGAAAATATAATTGCATACTCAGATATAACGTGTTCATACGGAAGCGCATCGATTAACACTAGACGAGAAAACAAATATAAAGATGCTATATATGTAAAATGAAACAAATAATTAAGTTGGATATCAACTGGTGGGTCGAGCATGGAATGAGGAAATGCATGCATTTGAATCAGTTTCTTGTATGGTTATAATAAAGAGCATGCATGATAGAGTGTAGCGTGCATTATATAATTTTCGAAAGTGGTTCGCGCCCGTCATTTGTCAAAACATTATTCGAATATCGTTTAAAAAGTATGTTATTATTTTATAACATAAGACACTAAAATATGTTAAGTATGTACACCGAATATTAAAAGACCGTTTCGACATGTGTGGAATTATAAATAATATGTATAATTATTAATTCATGTAGATCGTGTGAAGAAGGGGTAGCTTCATTTTTCTGTGTGCTTCCGATTATTTTGGCTTGCTTTGCATAAGGTACAGATATTCTGACCTTTCTCATAAGGTTTCTCATGATCTCTTTGCATCTTTGACCTCTTGCCAATTTGATATTGAAACTTTGCTCTGCTATTGAACTTTTGATATTGACCCTTTGCTATTGAACCTTTGATATTGATTCTGTGCTATTGGACCTTTGATAATTGAACCATTGATATTGGATTATTGATATTGATTTGTGAATTGCTAATACTGAACCTTTGATATTGATTGATCTCTATACTATACACTTTGACCTGTCAGTTGATACCCGAGCCATTAACTAGGCATGGGGGTTCCATGTCCGTGTCATTGATGCACCAATGGCATGACTTTAGTGTGGTTGAGTGATGTTCCACACCGTCCCTATTTTGTATTGATTATGCGCGCTTCAGATATATTGTATGGCCACTATTGTTTTGCAGGGGCGTATGGATGCATCCTAGATTTGTTTTGATTTGAATTTGATATGATATGATTTGTTTTGGTGATGCGGTGCGTGTGTGCAATACACCCCCTCACATTTTGGGAGCTAGCTACTCCACTGGTTACTGAGGTCTCCCCTCATATTGGTTTGGTATTCCGAGGTCACCCCTCCGAATACAATGGTTACTATTGGTTACTTGGCTGCTATTGCCACTATTGATATGGTTTGTTTTGTTGGCTCGGGATATATTTCTGACAACCCTTACACCTTTGATATACCTATATTGTACCTTTTGTATTCCCCAACGCACCATATGCTACGTTAATTGTTCATTACTCAGTACCCTTATATGACTCACTCTACTACCAAGATATATATATTCCAATTCTTTGATCTGTCACACTCTCATTCCGTTATTTCAAACTATCGTTCCATTCATGTACCGGGTTATTATGTGTTTATTTGATTTGCTTATGCTATTTATGTTTTATATGACTACTGATTATCCTGCTATGATGTGATTAATATGCGGTTATCTGAGTTACCTATTTTTCATCTGATGATATGTGATCTCACTATTATGTGAACCTCTGAATTGTCTGGTGACCATGCCAATGTGTAATCGCTAGTTTTGTTGGTTTATTATGTGTGCTTTGTTCGGTTAATCTCGTGGACTATGACTATTCCGTTGTATTCTTATCTGTTTATTGTTGACCTGCCATGTTTACATTCTGCCTATGCTACGGTTTGATTGGGTAAATGTCCTAACTTGTGACGTCTGGCTTGGTAATTTATTTAGTTGCTCTGCTATGTCTTTAATTCATTTAATTATAATGCTCATACTGTATTTCCTACTTGTTATGTGTGACTGCCATGTTTTGACTCTGTTAGTATTTCTGCTGTTATGATACTGGTTATGTTTTTGACTAAGGGTTTTGACCTGTGTGAATTGCCATGCTCGCTTATTAATTAATTGCTTCCGCTTGTCTGTAGATATCTGTTTGGCTTGTATGTCTTCTGATTTCCTGAATTGATTGTATGACGTATATGTTGTGTGGATGCGACGCCTGCTATGTTTGCTTATGTTTCAGTACTTGTATGCTTGGGTTTTATGTGCTTGTATGCTTGTCTTGATGCTTTGCTTGGCTTCGTTCTCCTTGTTATATGTGCTTTGGATATCTGTATAATTTTGTTCTGCAGGATCCTCATTGACTCATTTCGCTGCGACTTTGTTATCCGTTTCCTTTGTTCATTTTGCATTTCAGATTCTATTTAGCTTTCGTTTTGTTATATCTGTTCACTGGGCTTTTTAAGCTCAGCCGCATTTCTTTTCCTGCGGCAGGTGTTAGGTTTGAAGATGGGCTTTGATGGGCTTCGATGGGCTGAGAGTTGGATTATTTGAGTGGACCAACCCTAGTTACCTTATTATTTGGATTTATCTTGTCGGGCTATTGTTTTGAGATTTCATTTTTATTTTAGACATTTTGGATTTTGTAATCTTCCTTGTCGGTCGATTGTTTATATGATTTGATACTTCATTTTTAAGGTTTTTGTTGTAAGGATTTTATCTGTATGTTCTGATATGACACCAGAATGTGACACTTCTACCCTTGTCGGGTTGGGGTGTTACAATTATGGTATCAGAGCAAAGGTTTCGTCTTGTTGACCTTAGGATTGACCTGTGAGGACTTGGGTAGACACTAGGCTTCCGTCTGTTCTGATCTTCTCCGTTTCGTTTGATTGTCGTTCAGATTTGACTTTGATATTCGTTTGTCTTCACTGATTTGGCCTTCCTCTTTTTGCATCGAATTGTGTTATTTTGTTTTCGCACATTTGTTTGTCGATCGTCAAATGGAGACTAACCGTGGAGCCGAAGATGATGGTGCCGACCCTGCGTTGCTGCAACAGTCCCTGGGATGGAGAGGTTCGTGAAGCAGAAGCCACACCCAACTACCGTGCTGCTAGAAACATTAGGATACTGCTGGAGGAAGCTGGACGGACCAACCAAAGACGCAAAAGACGGAGACAAGATTCAACTGGTGGCTGAGGAGATTCATCTACTTCACATGATTGAGCGCGACCTGTGTTACTCCGATTTGTTTGTCATGTGTTTGTGGCGGTTTGATATTTTGCTATGTGATTTTGATCGGCATTGCTCTTCTTTGATTTGTTCGGAACTCGGTTTGAATCGTGAAGCTTTATCGTTTGGTATTTTGTTAATATCTCATCTTTTCTTTTGGATCGTCAGTAATGAGTTATGAGGAACCCTTTCGAGCTAGTTGGTGGCCTGCTCTCTTTTGTGGTATGGTAAGTTGGTTTGATGTGTTATGTGCTGTGTGTATATGAATCTGGTCTGCTTTGGTTTGTTACTTGACATCTGTATGTGATATGTTTTGTGTGATATTGGTTACGTGGTTTGTCATGACCCGGGACAGAATATGATGACAATAAGAACTTGTTATGTGATGCAAGTATTATGACGCCTGATCAACGTGATAATACCGAGATCATATAATCTGAACTTATTGAAATCATACGACATCTTGGGAAATGCCTGGGTTGGTACGTGAATGGACTATGACTTATATCCGTTATTTGTCGATCCTCTTGTTCGTTTGGAATTCTGTACCTCTTTGCGAGATTCTCACCAACATCTTCTATGTATAAGTTTTGTACGCTTGGGAACCGAAATCATTATGATCTATGTGAAGCTATGGACTGCTACGTCTGCCTTAAAACTATTACGTCTCTGTGTACCCTACGACTTCAATTTTCGAGGACGAAAATTTTCTTTTAGAGGGGAAGAATTGTAAAACCCTAAATTCTGTTTTCCGAAATTCCTATATAATTTGAAATTTAACCTAAAGTACTGGGAACATCATTAAGTAATTAAGATAGTACGTTATGTGATAATTGAATTAGCGTGACATTTAACTTAAACTCTTAAGCAATTAAATTAACGATACCTAGCTTCGATAAACCGATATACTTGTTGTCCCTAAACTACTGCTCGACCTTATGGTCCGTTTAACCAAGTATAAATCTATGTAGCAAATAAATCAATCTACTCTTAAGAATAAAAAATGTCATTTGTCCTATGTCCCTTAGAACCAGTGCTTCTTTTCTTTTTTATTTTGTACACGTTTTGAAACAAAGATGAGAATAAATATATTTGGAAAGGATTTGAAAGATTAATTCTCCCTAGAGTTTCGGCAATCACAGGAAAATTCTCCATCTTTTATGTAACTGAATATCACGTCTTTATAACTCTTAAAACCCTAAAACTTAAATAAATAAAAAAAAAGGGCAGCCATCTCTCCTCTCCAAGACGAAACCCAGAGGGTACGAAAATCTTACATGGTTAGCATTCGTTGGGGTCAGCTTGTACCAGTGACCAGGTGGTGATCGGCTTGGTTTGATCATGTGGTTTTGGTTCGAAAAGGGTATCGGTGGTTGGTTATGTGATTCGTCTTTTGACACATTTTGATATCGTCTTAAGGTATTTCGATTCCTTTTCATTTCATGCACGAGCTTACGACTCAAATATATATCTATATACGTATGATATATGATAACCTAATCTATTGTTTCGATAAAATAATGATAAGTATACGAATGGACATCACATAATGCATGAAACTAGATATTATAAGTAGGTCAATCTTTGTTTCCGTCTTGGGTCTTTCGAATCTGCTCGTGATAAACACATATGATCTGATTATTTAAGACACTAATATGATGTATGTATCCGATCACAACCTATAAATTTAATGTAAAAGAGATATAAAAGAAGGGTCATGATCATGTAAGTATTTTATATGATTTCATGGGTGTTTCTGCATTAATTATCAACGCTTGGCCCATGCACTTTAGTCCTACTTAATCGAAGAAAATATAATTGCATACTCAGATATAACGTGTTCATACGGAAGCGCATCGATTAACACTAGACGAGAAAACAAATATAAAGATGCTATATATGTAAAATGAAACAAATAATTAAGTTGGATATCAACTGGTGGGTCGAGCATGGAATGAGGAAATGCATGCATTTGAATCAGTTTCTTGTATGGTTATAATAAAGAGCATGCATGATAGAGTGTAGCGTGCATTATATAATTTTCGAAAGTGGTTCGCGCCCGTCATTTGTCAAAACATTATTCGAATATCGTTTAAAAAGTATGTTATTATTTTATAACATAAGACACTAAAATATGTTAAGTATGTACACCGAATATTAAAAGACCGTTTCGACATGTGTGGAATTATAAATAATATGTATAATTATTAATTCATGTAGATCGTGTGAAGAAGGGGTAGCTTCATTTTTCTGTGTGCTTCCGATTATTTTGGCTTGCTTTGCATAAGGTACAGATATTCTGACCTTTCTCATAAGGTTTCTCATGATCTCTTTGCATCTTTGACCTCTTGCCAATTTGATATTGAAACTTTGCTCTGCTATTGAACTTTTGATATTGACCCTTTGCTATTGAACCTTTGATATTGATTCTGTGCTATTGGACCTTTGATAATTGAACCATTGATATTGGATTATTGATATTGATTTGTGAATTGCTAATACTGAACCTTTGATATTGATTGATCTCTATACTATACACTTTGACCTGTCAGTTGATACCCGAGCCATTAACTAGGCATGGGGGTTCCATGTCCGTGTCATTGATGCACCAATGGCATGACTTTAGTGTGGTTGAGTGATGTTCCACACCGTCCCTATTTTGTATTGATTATGCGCGCTTCAGATATATTGTATGGCCACTATTGTTTTGCAGGGGCGTATGGATGCATCCTAGATTTGTTTTGATTTGAATTTGATATGATATGATTTGTTTTGGTGATGCGGTGCGTGTGTGCAATACACCCCCTCACATTTTGGGAGCTAGCTACTCCACTGGTTACTGAGGTCTCCCCTCATATTGGTTTGGTATTCCGAGGTCACCCCTCCGAATACAATGGTTACTATTGGTTACTTGGCTGCTATTGCCACTATTGATA
This sequence comes from Chrysanthemum seticuspe, assembly GCA_019973895.1. NCBI lineage: Eukaryota > Viridiplantae > Streptophyta > Magnoliopsida > Asterales > Asteraceae > Chrysanthemum > Chrysanthemum seticuspe. The sequence continues at coordinate 76,336,428 of BPTQ01000002.1, forward strand.
TGGTTTGTTTTGTTGGCTCGGGATATATTTCTGACAACCCTTACACCTTTGATATACCTATATTGTACCTTTTGTATTCCCCAACGCACCATATGCTACGTTAATTGTTCATTACTCAGTACCCTTATATGACTCACTCTACTACCAAGATATATATATTCCAATTCTTTGATCTGTCACACTCTCATTCCGTTATTTCAAACTATCGTTCCATTCATGTACCGGGTTATTATGTGTTTATTTGATTTGCTTATGCTATTTATGTTTTATATGACTACTGATTATCCTGCTATGATGTGATTAATATGCGGTTATCTGAGTTACCTATTTTTCATCTGATGATATGTGATCTCACTATTATGTGAACCTCTGAATTGTCTGGTGACCATGCCAATGTGTAATCGCTTGTTTTGTTGGTTTATTATGTGTGCTTTGTTCGGTTAATCTCGTGGACTATGACTATTCCGTTGTATTCTTATCTGTTTATTGTTGACCTGCCATGTTTACATTCTGCCTATGCTACGGTTTGATTGGGTAAATGTCCTAACTTGTGACGTCTGGCTTGGTAATTTATTTAGTTGCTCTGCTATGTCTTTAATTCATTTAATTATAATGCTCATACTGTATTTCCTACTTGTTATGTGTGACTGCCATGTTTTGACTCTGTTAGTATTTCTGCTGTTATGATACTGGTTATGTTTTTGACTAAGGGTTTTGACCTGTGTGAATTGCCATGCTCGCTTATTAATTAATTGCTTCCGCTTGTCTGTAGATATCTGTTTGGCTTGTATGTCTTCTGATTTCCTGAATTGATTGTATGACGTATATGTTGTGTGGATGCGACGCCTGCTATGTTTGCTTATGTTTCAGTACTTGTATGCTTGGGTTTTATGTGCTTGTATGCTTGTCTTGATGCTTTGCTTGGCTTCGTTCTCCTTGTTATATGTGCTTTGGATATCTGTATAATTTTGTTCTGCAGGATCCTCATTGACTCATTTCGCTGCGACTTTGTTATCCGTTTCCTTTGTTCATTTTGCATTTCAGATTCTATTTAGCTTTCGTTTTGTTATATCTGTTCACTGGGCTTTTTAAGCTCAGCCGCATTTCTTTTCCTGCGGCAGGTGTTAGGTTTGAAGATGGGCTTTGATGGGCTTCGATGGGCTGAGAGTTGGATTATTTGAGTGGACCAACCCTAGTTACCTTATTATTTGGATTTATCTTGTCGGGCTATTGTTTTGAGATTTCATTTTTATTTTAGACATTTTGGATTTTGTAATCTTCCTTGTCGGTCGATTGTTTATATGATTTGATACTTCATTTTTAAGGTTTTTGTTGTAAGGATTTTATCTGTATGTTCTGATATGACACCAGAATGTGACACTTCTACCCTTGTCGGGTTGGGGTGTTACATTTATGATAGCTGATGATCTCAAAAGCTGGCTCAAAACTCATTATCACGTGGATCAGATAAAGACCTCCACATTGATTATCCAAACATGCAATAATGAAGAATCAATGACTACGAGCTTCAGAGCAAAGAACTACATCAAGAATGGAATAACAATTTAAAATGTAATACCTTTTTGTATTCAATGTAATTTTGAGGTGATTTTGAGGTGACCTCCCTTAGGGGAGATTGTTAGGATTTAGTAAATCCAGTTATTAAAGAGTCGGTCACCTCAAGTATATGTAATCGTTAGAAAGCTTGTAGTCGTAGATTAGTTAATGTTTAGTAGTATTTAGTTATGTAACACCGTGGAGGACGGACGGGTCTTTACCCACTGTATGCCTGATCCACAGCCCGTAGGTGGGGACTTATGTAAGAACTATAAATACTCTCTACCTCCCAAGGTAGAGAGTTGGAGCTCATAACAAGATTTTTCTTTCTCTCACTAAAGTTCCCAACCTCTAACTTTCTATCTCTAAAACCTCTGGTATACGCCTCTTTGATTATTGGTTTAGTGTGTTTGTGAAATCCAATATGTTACAGTTGAGGTTAAGGAAGATTCTTTTTTTTTTTATCTTTATATATTTTTTTAGAAAGCTAAGGGTAAAATCTCGGGGCTTGGATTTGGGGGGTGGTAGTTCTACTGATTACTCTACTATTCTAATTATCTAATTCTACGAGTAGTCTTATGTCTATTGATGTGTGCACGTATGATGATTAAAAATGTGTTTACCTAGATACTATTACTCCCTATTTATCTTTTATCGTAGGTTGAATTGTCACGTCCTTATTCTTAACGCGTTGTGTTTCCTAAAGTCGTAGGGTGTGCCTATGCCCTAACTCTTTGAAGTCATCCTTGAGTGTAGTAAATGTAATCCACTAAGTCATCCATAAACTATCAAAGATTCATTAAGCATTAAACACAACGATAGCCTAGTTGCAGTCCTAAGCCAATTACAATTATGATAAGAGACAACCTAACAATAATTAAAAACTAGGTTTCATAGATCTAAGCAAACACACAAGAAATTTAGCCGGAAATGTTAAATAAGCAAGCACACATACATTCAATGGAAGACATAATGAAATTAATGAAGTAAAACACTTATCTTGAAGTGTAAAATAGGGTTTGGGACCCTAAGATACTGTCCAAGTCAGGCTACAAACGTAGAGGATTTTTACTCCAAAAGTCTACCTCCTAAAATACTGAAAAATCAATTTCTATATATAATTTTACACTTGCGACGGCATCGCCTTATAGGTGGGACGCCGTCAGATCGCCGTCATTAGGGTTTTCGTGTTGGCCAAGTTATCGTTGGGACGGCGTCACCTTGTAGTTGTGCCGCCGTCGGGCTTCAGTACGGACGTCGTCTGATTCTGGATATGGGCCGTCTGAGATGAAAAGTCTTAGTAACGCCCTTCCTCTTCAAAGCCTGACGTCGTCAGGTGTATTTTAGCAAAAAGTCTACTGAGTCGTCAGGTGTATTTTAATTAAATCTGTAGAGAGGGACGGCGTCGCCCTTTAGTTGGGACGTCGTCAGCTTCAACTTCAGCAGATTGAGTGTCTTCGATCTTGACGTAATCATTTTCTTCATATATTCACTCCTTTTCGTCCAAATATGCATCATTCCAGCATTTTGCTCCCAAGAGACCTAAAAAGTGAAAAGGAACAAAATTAAGCAGTAACGGATATAAAAGTGATCGATTAAGGGCTTAAATGACCCCTTAAAAGTGTATGTTTCAAATCCTTATCAGTCTTGGTTCATCAGTGGTGGAGCTCAAATACACCATCAGTCTTCTGGAGCAACACATGGCTACTTGGGCTAAATCTTCAACTTCTATGGCCTGGAATCTTGGGCCTAGAATGTCAGCTATTCAAAGTTCTCAGGAAATCTTGAGGCCTAATTATCTAACCTCAGACAAGATACATCAGGCATCATGATGATGATTTCTGAGATCTATCAGGCTTTCAAGGGTCAAGCTACCCCCTCAGTTTCAGTGCTAGAGCCCACTCTTGCTTTCACTGAAATTCCAACAACAGTTGGGGAGAGAATGTTACTGAAGTTGCTGCACAGGAGCCAACTACTTCTTACACTGAGCGGGAGAATAAAGAAGCGAACACTGGTCCAACTATTGCTATCCCAATCTCCACTTACCAACCTCCAGTCACTGAAGCTCAATCAACATCAACATCTGCTCCTCTAGACAAAGGCAATGGTATTCTTACAACTCCCAATCCTGAGCAATAACGTTCCTTAGTCGTAAGACCAGACCCTGATGCACCTGTTAGGGTACCGTATGAAGTAAATGGCAAAATTTTATATCTAACTGATGGAGAAATAACTGCTCATCTTGAGAAGGAGGAACTGATAAAGAAGGCAACTGAAGATGAATAGCTGAACAAACCAACCTTGATTAAGGTGGTTCATCAGGAGACTGAAAAGATTGGGATTGACCCTAAGACACTGGCTGGAAGGAAAGTAGGGGAAACCTTCAAAAGGGCTGAGGATGTTGAATTACTTGCCTTTAAGAAGCAAAGGGATGAAAAGCTCAAGAGATCTGTTGAACTAAAGAATCAAAGGATTGATCAGTATAGATGGAATATGACTAGCAAAAGAAGCCCTGAAACCATAACTGACATCAAAATCCAACCAAAAACCAAGCCTGTAGTTCTTTGGCTCTATAAGGGTAGTGACAACAGGGAATTTATAGTAAATGACCCATTCAAATTCTCTGAATTTGGGATCACTGAGCTAGATGAATTAGGTCCAGTTATTGAAAAGAAAAGGAACATCACTGTTAAGGACTTGATGAAAGATCTAAGCAAAAGATATGAAAGACTGAGGAATATGCCTGCTGAACTTCGCATTCAATATGCTCTTCCAGCTCCAGTGACTCAACCTGCTACCTCTAAGTCCTCCAAGAGAAAGAGGAAGACCTTGGAGCTTGAACCCGAGGTTAAAATTCATGGCCATGACTGCAACAGAGCCCTCCCTGAAGAACTTAGATTTGTGAACAACCTGACCATTGAACAACTTGAAAGAGGTGTAACAATTCACATTTTTAAGTTACTATTCATTTTTACTATTCAATCATGAAATTTTTATTTCACATTCTTGTAAGTTAACCTATTTTCATAATAACCCGAGAGTTTGACACCCATCGGGTCATTTTTACAAATTTATGTCTGAGATTTATGTTTAGGTTTAAACGATATTTATACATCCCGATATGTCCATACAATATAACAAACAAGAGAAACATAGGTTTTTCACATCATACGACATTTTCATAAGTTTTTGATTTTTACACTTTCCGGTTTTACGTTTTACGCGTTTTAAGCCTATGGTTTTAGGTTATTACGACTTTAAGCATCTAGATAGAACTTATCATTCATTTAATATGCTATTATAGAGTATATTGATATGTTTTAACATATTTATAAGTGTTGGGTCCAAAAATTAACCCAATTACCATGAACAAGTTTTGAAAATAAAATAGCCTAACTCACTAAATAAATAGTGAGTGACTCACTGATAAAGAAATCAGTGAGTGTTGTTTAGTGCTCTTTACTTACTGATACGGTGTCAGTGAGTAAAATATATGAGCTACAAACAACACCAGTGACACTGAGATTTGACAAATGTCTCAGTGATCCTGAAGACACTATCTTTACATACAGACTAAAAAATATGGGTGGGAACTTCCAAAAGAAGAAGTCAAGACAAAGTACAAGACTTTACCATAAGAGTGGGAATATTGTGATGACACATTAAAACGAATGGTTGGTGCTTTTCCAAAAGAGGAAGATGAAGATGGACCACAAGAGGGACCACATGCCATCATCATCACATGTCTTTGTATTATTAGTTCCTATATATATGTCTGTATTGTAATAGAGATAGGTATGTATCCTAAACAAACACATAATACATAGTATTAGTTGATAGGATAATCCTCTCATTGAAACACAAGCATAGATTGGATCAATGAGAGTTTATTTGTCATTCAATGGGGATAATATACCGAAATTATCCCCGTAAAAAGTTGAGGATGTTATCATGTAGTCTAGTTGGTATTGAGAAATCTTGTGTTTTTTGTTCTTCATTATTAATGAATTTATTCTTTAATATATCAATATTTACTCAATTCTTTGGACCAACAAGTGGTATCAGAGCGGATGGATTATTCTCATGATCCAGATCCGTTCTTAGACTGCTGATAGCATCTTTTATTGTCAAAAAATAAATGTGAGATCTTCAAAAACTGCTACTGTTGAAGTAATTTTTGAGGGGAAGAGACACATTTATTATCACTGAAATGACAAATCCCTTCCAAACACCCAAAATACTCACTGATTGAAATAATCATTTAACCAACACTTACCCCGTCACAAACACACCCCAACCACACAAACCTTATCACGTATCCACACACACCTCAAATCTTATCACTACTCAAATAAAAAATCATCAAAAGATGATAAACCCAAATTCAGTCAACTAGCAAACTCCAAACAAAAACCAGATTCACAATCATTTCAAAAAAAATCGACACAAAAAATTGACACAGATGATATCCACATAAATCATCATCAACCAAAACCATCAAACAACAAAAACAACCCACTCGATCAGAAAATCAAACTAAGATTCATCAAAAGATAAACACCACAAAAAAACCAACACATGACTCAATCAAAACTCTCAATCAACTCAAAACTCTCAATAAAAAAACCCACCCTAAATGAAACTGGTTAAGGAAATCAGTCGAAAAAAAACCTTTAAAACCCACGCTCTAAACAAATATCATATACCGAAACAAACAAACAAACTCTCACGGTTACAAGACCAAGCAGCGGTTAAAGAACTAGTCAACGGCATTTAATTGGGTTTGTTCAGTTTCAATTAAACTGAACTGGTATATGGAAAGTGGGTTTAAGGTAAGAAACAAGATGGATAGCGATGAATGGGGTCCATGGTCGATTAGTATTATGATTCAGAAAATTGGTCTGCTTAAGAATATTGTGGCTGAGAATGAAGTGTAAGCTTGATATAAAATTTCAGGTGAGTGAAATGGGCTCAGTTAAATAATTGATACGTTGATGGTGTTTTACGTGATGAGCCTGAACGAGGGGTAAAAGAATCAGGTAGGCATAAAAAAAATCGTAGGGTCAATTGATGATTGCAACATCAGGGTGTTAAGGTATATTTTGTGCTGAGCCTGGAAGTTGGGATTTTCAGGTCAACTGATGTTTGTAACTCAGTGAGTGTTAAGATGGTTATCAGGCTGAACCTGACCTAGTCGAAACTGGATTTTTCGTTTGGGATTATAAAGAGTTAAGATCAGTTGATAGTTTTTTTAGGGCTGAAAAGAGTGATGAAAAATGATTATCGACATCAGGTTGATAGTTGTTTGAGCCTGAATAAGACTCTGTATCGAGGGTAATATAAATCACTGATAAATATATGGCACTAAGATTGTGACTCAAGAAGTTGTATCAGGTGGTAACAATCATGGTATGGGTTGGTTAATGATTCGGGTCAACTTTCGGTTGGGATTATAAAAGGGTTATGTAGATCAAAGGCTACTGATTATTAGAGCCGAAAAAGTCATCTACGTGTGTACTTGAAGAAACAAGACTGAAACCCGAGTTTTTAAAAACCAAAGTGACAAGAAGTTGTGTCTCATAAAAACCCAAGTCCTTGAAACGGTGAAACTCAAACCCCTAACTCGTAGTGACTGAACCCGAGTCATTGGATCATCATGGCTTCTAAATATGTTTTTCGAGTGAATTATGAGATTAGTGATAAAAGGATGAGATAGCTGCTCTTTGTGACTCACGAAGTAGTAAGAATCAGGAAGTATGGCTTGTGTCTCAGGGAGTGATATCATGGTTTTGTAACTTAGTGATTGTAATAATGTTATGACTCAGTGAGATAATCAAGGGTTATTTTTGTTGTAGTTTCGGGCTAAGCCTGAATGAGATTGTGTGAACATTGTGGCTGATAAGAAATTCAGAGTGTGGGATTAGAAGTGTTAAATAGAGTGGGTCTAAACGAAGATGATTTCAGGATGTGTTAAAAGATAAGTGTTTATGTGGTTATCAGAATGAGCCTGGTCAGGTTGAAACCACATCAGGGAGTGATATGTTTCAGTCCTTTGTGACTCAGGGAGTGGTATGGCATGAAGAATGTTCAGGCATGATAATGAAATACCCAAGACTTTAAACCAAACAACCTGGAAACCACAATTCACCACCAATCCCATAATCAAAACACTAGCCGATTCAAAAACTGAGATTAAAGCTGCAGTTTTTGAGGGGGAGAGGATCAAGCATTTAACCTCCATAACCATAAAAACACAACAATTTAAGCTCCACAACCTTCACAACACAACATGACACCCAAACATTCACCACCCGATGAAATTCATTTACTGATGAAAAGTGGTTGGTATCTCATTTACTGATGAAATTCATTTGACCCTGAAAGAGTCGGTTAATGAATTCTCAAATGCATCGGTAGACCAAATCCCTAAATATGTGTAGTCAATGGTTTTGCAAGCCTTGACAAGAATGAAATATCTGGGGATGGTGTCTTTTAGACTAAGTCTGATCAAGTTAAATATGAGTCAGGGAGCGATGAATCAGGGTGTGTCTATGATCAGGTGGGCCTTGCTCAATCAGGAAGTATCCCGAGAAGACCACCAACCTGATATGGAGTCCTGACATGGTGTCCCCTACATGATATCCTGGATGATGCTATCATCAATTTCAAATTAAACAAAACCTTCACATACAAGTCTGTATACCCAAGTGGGTCAGAAAATCTTGGGTGTAATTCGGTTCAGGAGAGAATTGGAGTTGCGTAGCGGAAACGCAGTGAGCCCATAACTCACAAACCCTGATAAAATGGTTGTACATCAGTGGGTGATATAAATATGGTTCTCAGTGAGTTATGATAAGTGTGTATCAATGGGGGCTGAGATGGATGATATGGTCTTATAAGTATTAGGCTGCTGATGTAAGTGGCAAATGAGACAGTCTCACATGGCATGAAAGATCTTTTGTCACTCAACAAGGTCACTGAACCCTCACTCACTAAATACAATACTGAATCCCAAGCATTGAACCTATCAAAGTGAACCCATGCCACTGAAAACTGAACCCCTGGGCACTAAACCCATGGTCATTGAACCTAGTCACTGAGTCACTGAACCCTAGTCACTTAACAACTTGAACCCTCAGACTGAACCCTCAGTCTTACACCTTTTACCAATCACTTTAGGCTATTTGTATATTCAAATATGGGGAGACTGTTGGGTCCAAAAATTGACCCAATCACCCTGAACAAGATTTGAAAATAAAATAGCCTAACTCACTAAATAAATAGTTAGTGACTCACTGATAAAGAAATCAGTGAGTGTTGTTTAGTGCTTTTTACTTACTGATACGGTGTCAGTGAGTAAAATATATGAGCTACAAACAACACCAGTGACACTGAGGTTTGACAAATGTCTCAGTGATCCTGAAGACACTATCTTTACATACAGACTGAAAAATATGGGTGGGAACTTCCAAAAGAAGAAGTCAAGACAAAGTACAAGACTTTACCATAAGAGTGGGAATATTGTGATGACACATTCAAAAGGATGGTTGGTGCTTTTCCAAAAGAGGAAGATGAAGATGGACCACATGAGGGACCACATGTCACCATCATCACATGTCTTTGTATTATTAGTTCCTATATATATGTCTGTATTGTAATAGAGATAGGTATGTATCCTAAACAAACACATAATACATAGTATTAGTTGATAGGATCATCCTCTCATTGAAACACAAGCATAGATTGGATCAATGAGAGTTTATTTGTCATTCAATGGAGATAATATACCGAAATTATCCCCGTAAAAAGTTGAGGATATTATCATGTAGTCTAGTTGGTATTGAGAAATCTTGTGTTTTTTGTTCTTCATTATTAATGAATTTATTCTTTAATATATCAAGATTTACTCAATTCTTTGGACCAACAATAAGTTTCACATTTTTAGGATACCCGGTTTTAAGTTTCGTGACTTTACAACTTAAAGTTAGCGATTAACGGGGCCAAAACTCACTTCTTAACTTATATAAGGCCAAGATTCATCCACCTAGTCCCTTACCCTTGTCCATGAACGTGTATATGGTGGCCTTGGTGGCTTGGTGAGAGCCATGGAACATTTAGAGTATCATGTGTTACATTAGGAGCCATAGAAAGTCTTAAGGCTAAAAATCAACCAAGTATGCATCATGTGGTTCATTCTAGACCATACCTTAGTGTAAACTAACCTCCTAAATGCCCTAGAAATAATCCCTCTCCCTCTCTTGGTCGTTCATAACCTCACACACACAAACACTTTCATCATTTGATTTCTAACTTCAAGTATTATCCAAGAGATTTAAGCTACAAGTAAACTACATCAAATTCCTTGCAAGTTTAGGTTATCTTCTTGAGCTGAAATCCACTCAAGTCACCTAAGATATCATCATAAGCCCTCCAAGAATACAAGAATTGTAGAAGGTTGCTAAGGTGTGAGAGAGTGCTCAAATCCTAGTTCTAGTCCTAGACCTTGTTTATTTTCCTTTCTTATTGAAAGCCAAACGTTGTAAGAAAGCCTAACACACTCTTGATCAACACCATTTACATTTTTTCTTAGTCTTAATCTATGCTCTATATTTCTAGTTATATTGATCATATGATGTACAAGTCCTTAAAATTCAAGTTTGGACTTACATATTGTCTTATATTATCAAATTAGTAGAAACTAGTCATATTATACATGTTTGAGCCATTAAAATATTTATCTATAAACTTGTATGTTTGAATATTGTTACAAACAAGATCAAACAAAAAATGTAGCAATCTGAATCACCCGAAACAGACAAACAAGTCAAAAGTTATGATAAAAAGTAGTTAGCGAAACTTAGAAAATAAAAAACTACCAAAAAGCCCACTGCCGAGATCTGGAAAATTTTAGAGGCACTTCTGGTCCAATTCATCAAAAAGTTAAAACACGAAAGTTGTCCGGAATGATGTTTTACATCCGTTTTGTGAGAACTCGGTCTGAAAACACCAAATAAGGGCATTTTTGTACCTCAAATGGTAAGGACAGTTTTCGACGTCAACATTTGGTTTTCACAATACAAGTAATTAGGAACCATTTAACCACTTAATCTATATGTCACAAGCAAAACAAATGTTTTTTTCTTCATATTGAGCACTACAAAACTAGAGAGCTTCATGTGAGGGGTTTCATTTGGGTAAACTTATCGACAAGTTGCTGGATTTACGAATTAAAGTGTCCTAGCTCCTTGAACGTTACTACATAACCTTTGAATTATGATGGCCAGAACGGTAGTACGAGATATATAAAGTATGAGTATTTCATAAACCGTTTCTATAAAATGACATACACAAAACTACCAAGTACTACATCATGATCAATATAAGGACATATATAGGCTCGTTTATGTTTTCTTAGACATTATGTCAAAGCCTAAGACGGAATAAATATTCTAGGTTTCTCCTAGGATTCTCTCGGCCTTCCATCATCGTACTTTCACTATCACTTTGCTTTACAGTGAGTATTCACGAACCCCTTTCTTTAACTATTTTAATCGTTTTGGGGTGGATGCATGAACCATATTTGAACTAAATTGATTACTATCTTATGAACTCTTTTGACTTAAACTTTTGAACTTAAATTAAACTCTTGAATTTGATTACGAACTTATGATTTGTTTTTAACTTAATCAACTGTACATACTATCACCTAAAGTCTTGCCTTATGGGTGGAGCATGCAAAGTTTCGTCATGTCAGTGGAGCGTTCTTGACCTAAAATTCTCGCCATGTCGGTGGAGCGTTCTTGACTTAAAAGTCTCGCCTTATTGGTGGAGCGTGCAAAGTCTCCCATGTTCGGAGCATTCTTAACTGTGTATAATAGTTGTATGATGTAACGTTCGTACATTCGCATTGTTAGTCTCTATTATTAAGTATTATGGATAGTGCTATTAGAGGTTGGCCAACCTTTCGTTCACTATGTTACGGGACACATATTATTTATTCTTGAGGCTTTTCCTGGCATACATTATTATATACGTAGTTCTTATATTGTGTACTATTATGACCGCGTGTGCTTGACTACCAGACATACGACTTTTTATGCAATGGGTTGTGAAGACATAGGTTACAAGTCCAGCATGAGCTTGATCAGTTCCAGATCTTCATGTTCAGTTATTATCACCTGTAGAAATATAAATAATAAACACACAAAATGTAAAAAGAATTTGGATTTTTTTTTGACACCCCCATACTTATGGTTTAACCAATGGGGCGGAAAATTAAACAAATAATTAAAAACACATGGGTTGCCTCCCGAGAAGCGCTTGGTTTATTACTGAGTCACCAGCCTGACTCGATCTTCTCATTTGTGTGGTTTGGATTCGGACTTCTTCCCCGCATTCTTGGGAATATAAACCACATTTCCTTTCACTATTCCTTTACCGGCCTTATCAATGTCGCGCAACTTGCCAATATTACAAATACTTGGCACAACATTATAGATAAAACCGTTTTCCGAGGCCTATGGAATGGTTTTGGTGAAATCTTTCGGAAAAGGTGCCATAAAAGTAATAGCTTTGAATTTATCGATGTGTTCAAGTGGAATTTCCTCACTTGAAATCTCATGCAGCTGCTCCTCCTCATGATAAATTTTGATACAGTGTCCATTAACAATGAAACTTCCACCGTGGTTTTCATACAACTCGACATATCCGGATGGAAAACCATTTTTTACCACGAATGGACCATACCATTGGGTTCTTAGATTAGGAGCTTTGAATTTGTACTTAGAATTAAACAAAAGCACTTTGTCTCCGGATTTGAATTCTTTCCAGATTTGGATTTTTTTTATCATGGTAAGCTTTTGTTCAAGCTTTATACAACTTGGAGTTCTCATACGCTTAGAGTCTCAACTCATCGAGTTTGTGTAATTGCAAAAATCATTTTTCTCCAGCAATTTTGAGATCGGGATTACATCTCCCCAGGGCCCAATACGCACGATGTTTAATTTCAAATGGCAAATGACAAGGTTTACCATATATGAGTCTATATGGAGTTGTGCCAATTGGAGATTTATATGCCGTTCTAAATGCCCACGGAGCGTCATCGAGTTTTCTTGACCAAATGGAAGGATTATCCTTAACCATTTTTTCATGTATTATTTTTAAAGCTCTGTTGGTATTTTCAACCTGGATACTCCTCTAGGGATGCTAAGCGGTGGTGAAACGATGATGGACACCATACCATCTCATAGCTTTCTCCATTTGATGATTACAGAAGTGGGTACCTCTATCTCTTATTAAAACTTTCGGGATTCTGAATTGAGAGAAAAACTTTTTTAGAAAGTTTACAACTACTCGTGCATCGTTTGTGGGTAGAGCTTCTGCTGCCCATTTAGAGACATAGTCGATAGCAACGAGGATGTATTCGTACTTATGAGATTTAGGAAATGGACCCATGAAGTCAATTCCCCAAATATCAAAGATTTCACAAACTTGGATGCTTTTTTGAGGCATCTTGTCTCTTCTAGAAAGACTACCAGACTTTTATCAAGCATCACAGTTTTGAACAGGTGTATTTCTTTGAAAATTGTTGGCCAATAAAAGGCAACATCAAATTAGTGGTTGTGGAGGAACCATAATGTCCTCCAGTCGGCCCGTGATGGCATTCATCGAGAATTTTTTTATTTTTAGAATCGTAAACACATCTTCTAATTATCCCATCGGGACACATTTTAAATAGATATGGTTCATCCCTGAAATAGTGTTTAAGGTGAGAAAAAAACTTGCTTCACTGAGTATCAGTTAGACCTTTTTGTAACACTCCTCCAACTAAATAATTTTCAAAATCTACAAACCATGGAATATCTTCTTCGTTTTCAATTCACATGAGTGTTTCATATGGAACGTTATCATCAATCTCATCTTCACTAAATTCATCCAAGTTAGGATTTTCTAATCGAGACAAATTATCTGCTGCAAGATTTTCTGCTCCTTTCTTATTTTGGATTTCGATATCAAATTCTTAAAGAAGAAAAATCCATTGGATAAGACGTAGTTTAGCATCCTGTTTGGCAAACAGATATTTAAGAGCTAAATGATCGGTGAATACGATTGTCTTAGACAAGTTGAGATAAGAACAAAATTTGTCAAACGCAAAACTACAGCCAAAAGTTCTTTTTCGGTAACCGTGTAGTTTTGTTGAGTGCTATTCAATGTTTTGCTCGTAAAGTAAATAGGGTGAAAATGCTTTCCATCGCGTTGTCCTAAAATTGCTCCAACAGCAAAATCACTTGCATCACACATAAGTTTAAACGACAACGACCAATTTGGCAAAACCATAATCGATGCATTTGTTAACTTACTTTTAAGCATTTACAATGCCTTGATGCATTCGTCATTGAAATTAAAAACTGGATCTTTCTCAAGAAGCTTCGTCATAGGATGTGAGATTTTTGAGAAATCTTTAATGAATCTGCGGTAGAAACTCGCATGTCCTAGGAAAATTCTAACGCCCTTGACGTTAGTCAGTGGTGACAATTATCCGATAGCATCTATCTTTTATTTATCAACCTCGATTCCTTTGTTCGAAATATTATGACCAAGCACGATTCCTTCAGTCACCATGAAATGACATTTTTTCCAATTTAGCACTAGATGAGTGGTTTTGCATCTTTCAAGCATCTTATCTAGATTTGAAAGGCATAACTCGAATGAGTCCTCGAAAACCGAGAAATCATCCATGAAAACTTCCATGAAGGTTTTGAGCATATCTTAAAAAATAGCAATCATGCATCTTTGAAAGGTTGTTGGTGCGTTACAAAGACCAAAAGGCATATGTCTATAAGCATAGGTGCCAAAGGGACACGTAAAGGTGGACTTTTCTTGATCAACAGGATCAATTGGAATTTGGAAATATCCAAAAAATCCATCGAGAAAGCAAAAGAATTTGTTTCCCGCAAGTCTTTCCAACATCCATGAATGGCAAAGGAAAATGATCCTTTCTAGTGGTGTTGTTCAATTTTTGATAATCAATACACACACGCTAACCACTGATGGTTCTAGTAGGAACGAGTTCATTAAGCTCGTTAGTTACAACAATGGTTCCTCTTTTCTTAGGAAGACAATAAACGGGACTCACCCATGAGCTATCTTCGATGGGATAGATGATACCGACATCAAGAAGTTTGATTATTTTATTCTTAACAACTTCTTTTATATTTGGGTTGAGTCTTCGTTGTCTTTGAACAACGGGTTTGGAATCACTTTCAAAATTGATCTTGTGCTTGCAAAAATTCGGGCTTATGCCTTGAATGGTAGAAGTTTTTCAAGCGAAAGCTTCCTTATGTTTTTTAAGGACAGAAGCAAGACGCTCTTTCTCATCAAGTTTGAGTAATGAAGATATGAAAACTGTAAGCAAAGAATTTTCTTCCAAAAAGGCATATTTGAGATGATCCGGAAGAGGTTTTAAGACGGGATGAACTGATGGATCTTCAATAGAGGTTTTAATTCTCATTTGTTCATTAAATTCCAACTCTTCAAAGTTGGTATCAACTTCTTCCTTATAATCTTCTTTAGTTTTTATCTCAATAGATTCAGCGAATTCTCGGTCGAGTTCTTCATCGCTAATTTTGTTCAGATATACCATGAGATCGAATCTTTTCATCAAGCAACTCATCGAATGTTTCTTATGTTATCTCATCAATAACATCAATACTGAAACATGTGTCATCATTAGCATGAGAATATTTCATAGCTTGGTTTATTTGAAAAGAAATTCTTTCATCTCTAACTCCAAGATTGAGTTCCTTATTCTTGACTCGAATAATAGCATCAGCGGTGTTCAGGAAAGGTCTTCCTAAGATCAGAGGAACTTTTCTGTCTTCCTCCATTTTGAGTATCACAAAATCAACCGGAAAGATGAATTGACCAACTTGAACGAGCATATTTGTGAAAACGTAGAGGGGGGGGGTGAATATGTTTCTGTTTCAAACTTAAAACTTTTGTATCAAATATAGATAAACCATTGCATTTACTAATCTTTACGCGAGGATGCATTTAATGCATTACGGCATGTAAGGCCAACCCCTTAATATCACATAAGATTCCGCAAGATTAGTGGTTCATTATAAATCAAGTTTCACCATTATTAGTCCTGTTGCTTTTTCTTGATCAAGAGTGTCATAATATGTAGAGTGTTAAATATAATTTATGACTGTATGAAAGACCAAGTATGTATCACAAACATAGACATCAACCACATAGAAAATAAACAATGTAATGCAAGAATAAAAGTAAAGCGATAAGTAAAAGGATAGACAAACCAACACGAGAATTTATCGTGGTTCGGCTACAAGGACACCTTCCTTGCCCTACTCCACTCCCCGAGTCACCTGCTCGAGAGTTCATAAACACTACACGACACCAACTCCTTATGGCGGAGAAGCCTTCACAACGTCGCCAACTCTTTTTACGGTACTAGGCTAACCACCGTGTTCTTTCACCAAGGTGAACCAAACCTACCACAACGTCGCCTACCCTTTATCCGATACTAGGCTAAGTACCGAGTTCCATTACAATGGAGGAACTACTACCCCACACTACACTACAGCTAACCCCAAAGGAGATCTACTCCTTATACCAACATCAACAAGGATATCAATATCCTTTGACCCAATACTCATCTATCTTGTACATCGAATCACACCATATCGAATGTACACCTTAGGTACCTTTCACTAATGCCCTTGACTCGATCTCTAGGCACCCTTTACTAATGCCTTGTGACTTGACTTCTAGGCACCCGTTATGTTTTGTGGCCCAACATAAGAAACCTTGTGTTTTAGGGCACAAACACATACACCATCTAGTCTAGTCATAGATGTACGACACATCTATGATACCCATTATGTTTTGTGGCCCAACATAACAAACTTTGTGTTTTATGGAACAAACACATAAACCATCTAGTCTAGTCATAGATACAAGACAATGTGTCTAATGGATATGAAGTCCTAAACTAAACATCAAGAACACAAAGCATGATGTAGTTAGTCTTCTATGAATGAAGATGACAAGTTTCCCAAGCTTGTTGTAGAAGATCTTCATGTGCTTGTATGCTTGTGATGGGTGATCACTTCAGTAGGTAATGGTGCAAGATCTCTAGGCTTGCTTTGGAGGATCACTTCGGGAGTATGCTTACAACAAATGAAAGTTAGAAGCATTATGATCATATATGATGAAGGTGGATTACATGTTTCCTAATGATCTAAATATGCTAGAGATGGTGGATAGAAACTATGTGTGAAGGTGTGAAGAAATGGTAAGAAGTGGCTTGCTATTTATAGGCAAAAAGGCCAAAACCATGTTCTGCCCCAAGGATCCCTCCTGGAGGGATCCGGCCCTTGTAATTCCAAGGGATCCGTGGGACACTTGAGGGATCCATGCACGCTCCTCTTTACCCATGGTTTATGAGTTAAAACTATGGGCTATGAGTCATGGATTTTGAGTCCCCACCAAGGTACAATGTATCTAGACATTGGGTATGGGTCTTGGGTCATCGGTCATGGGTTTTACCCAACACATTTACTTATGTTTATGTATTTTATAAAATGTAAGTAACCAAAATTACTTAAGTGTTTTATAAACTATTTAACTAAACATGTTTAATGGTTTGTTAGGGGTTTGATCATAACGCAACATAACAAACATTTATGACCTGTGTTGTAGCATACAAGGACTTGAGTCGTCAAGAGGTCTTGAGAGTATGTTGAGACAAAATATAATTACAAGTAACTTATACATTTTACGTTATGTATTACAAGTTACATGTTTGTCATCAACAAAACAAATGAGAATGTATAGATTAAATATCGTAATATTTGCACTAACAATCTCCCCCTTTTTGATGATGACAAAATATATGTAAACGTAATAGATAGGTAAAATGTAAAAGTTACTTGTGTCCGTACTTCCTATACATTACCTTCTCCATTTACACTCTTCTCCCTCTTTTGTCAAAACAAAAAGGGTGTGTCCTTTAAACTGAATTTCTCCCAAGAATGGCGAGTTTGCATCATCCCTAGTGAAGTTAAAATAAAAACACCTTATTGCTCCAATTGGCACACCACGCTAGTACCTTCAACACAAAACACTAATGACGAAGCTTAGCAACTCATGACCTTGAGCTTGCACGTCTTCAATAGGTGGTGATCTCACCTTTAAGAGGAACCTAGAGAATCACACAAAAAAATAGAAAGATCCTTTGAATTATAACGATTGTTTCCAACGGATTAATGGATCAAATTTTTGAGGCTTAACCTACATCAAGGTTAGTGTTAAGAAAAAAAATGATGAGAAAGAAATCTCCCTTTTTTTGAAACATAAGGAATTTTGAAGAATGAGTGTGTACATGCTCCCCGTTGACGGTTGCTCTCCCTTGTTAAGTGCGTCAAGTATTTTAGGAAGGCTAAGACAAAAGTATTGCAAAATTTGCAATGTTTTTTTTTGCTTTGACGAAAAACTCCCCTTTATTGAGAGCATCAAGTTCTCCTAGTGTGTTTTGAAAATCTACAAAACAAAAAGTTAGTGCAAAATTATATTCGTCCTTGGACGAGTAATTCATATGATGCATTTTGTAATGCTCGACGGAAGCTCCCCCTAGCTCAAGGGCGTCTAGAAGAACCTACAAGGAAAATATAAGTAAACTTCGTCTGAAGACAAGTGCTCCATATATAAACACATGCATATGAGTGAACCTACAAAGAAAAGAATTAGTGTAAAATTTCATCCATAAATAGACGAGAATCCCATACACATCAAAGTGTATATATATGAACCTACAAAGAAAGGATTAGTGTCAACAAGATAATAATCCTACTACTTGCATCATCATGGTTCGTTTAGAGGTTGTAAGGTTTGTTCAAGGTAAGAAAAAGAAAAAAAATGTGCTTAGGGATGAGACGCATTTCATTACAAAATTCACTTGGATTTTGACAACATAGATGTTTGTGGAGGATGGTTGAGCGACCATGAATTGTAGTGGTAGTGAGACACTTGTAGGATGTGGTTGACACAATAAGCTTGTGTTTTGAGGTTGTGGTTGACATAAGTATGATGTGCTGGAACATGAAACATACTTCATCACGTAGTTCATGAACTAGACCTTGGACACGGTGATAATGATAGAAATCATCATCATGACTTAGAGGTATGGAAGTTGTGGTAGAGGTGATGAGAGGTCAAGTATTACTAGGTAATAAAGAGACTGAAGATTAGCAAGGGATGGTGATGAAAGGTATCAAGGTGAATCTTTGACTTGTTTGATGTCTCAATAGAGGTGGTAGACATGATGACTTGGTGGAGTAAGATGGTTAGGATGATGCAAGATTAGGAATATAAAAGAAATGTGCGAGTGAGCACAACTTGACTTGATGATGAAATCGACCATTGTCGTCCTACAAGAATCCAAAAGAGTTAGTATGAAAGGAAAACATTTATACAAATGGATAAGTTGTTCACATAAAATCATGAAACGAAAAGAAAGAAAACGTAAAGAATAATATAAATGCAACTCATTTGTAAGCATATAAGAAACTGATAATCCTAAGTGTTGAACAAGTGCTTGTGTGGGAAAAAGGAAATTTGAAATGATTATCTAAAGAGATAAAGTACCTACTGTTCCACGGTTCCACCGGTTCCCTCACTAGAGGGATCCGGCTAGCTTAAGTCTAGGGATCCGGCTAACATACGAGGTGAAAGAGAGGTGATTGGGTTCTAGCAAGGTCTAGAACCTACATATCCTAAGTTACTTAGTCTATTAAGTGTCTTACATGAAGAAGGACTTAAATGATCAAGAGAAAATGATTGATGGTGGCTAATGATTTTTACAGCAAGCACACATGTATACACATTAAGCAAAGCAAGGAGAGCATGTAGAGATCACATATAGGCAATCAAATGAGATCGATCTCACAAATAACACAAAGGTTTAGCAAACTTAACAAGCACTACTCAAGAAGCCTAAAACAAATTTATGGTCTAGATTAGTAAATCATTTACACTAACAATGACATGCAAGGTATGTGTCTTGAAAGAAAATATCACATGATGGTGTTCAAGACAAAAGAGTTGTGAGGTGCTAGTTTAGGACAATCTAGTTATTACAGATGATGATTAACATACAATGAGCTTTGTCCATGAAGTCATGTAGCTCTTCTCAATCAAAGCAAGATAATCGCTTGATGAGGCAAGTGGTTGTGATTAACTAAAAGAAAAATTAATTTTACAACTTGTTTGATTAGTAATCCTAAGACAATGCAAAGTATTTCCATTGTAAACTTACTTTAGGAAAACATAGGAGTAGAAATTTCTCAAGTGAGAGATTGAATATGAGGCTATTACTAGCGGTGCTCAATTACGGCTAAACACGACCATTTTTACGGGTGATTCCACATACCCAACTCCTATCAAGGAAGAAATTCAACCGTTAGGTCAAATTGAGTTTCTAGCGCAATAAGTTCTCCAGTATTCATTCTCAAGTTAGGAAAATTTATATTCCTACAATGGCCTATCGAAGAGTAACAATGATGATACTTTGTTTTGTTTTTTATTAATATTATACTTGAAACAACTAAGGTAACGAAGGTGTCATGTTAAAAACAAATTTAAAAGTTGTCCATATGGTGAAAAAAAATGGTTGGATAAGCTAGTTCAACATATGTTATTGGAAAGCTAGAGTTTGGACTTTCGGATATGAAAAATTATATTTGCGTTGCAAAATAATTTACTTGAGTATATCGGATGAAATAATCAAGTTCTCAATCCTACTATGAAGCTTGGAAAGCGATCAAGAAAAGGAAAACGGGAGAGTACATCATCAACACAAGTGTATGTTATGATCCGATGTACATTCTTGTTGTTCTTAGAAAACGATACAAGAAAACAAGAAATCATATAAGCACATAAAACATTTATGTTGCACACATGAAAAACTCAATCAAAAAGCCATTTGGTGTATTACATGTTTTAAACATTTTTCAACTTATATGACTTATCTAAGTATTTAACCTAACATTTTTGACACAACTAGATGTTATCCCAAACACTCCTTCAAATAGCACATTGATTAGTAGAATATTACTAAATCGACAAACAAGAGAATGAATAGCAAGGTAAGTAAACCACATATGTTATTCAATCAAACAAGCACAAAAGCTATTTGAGATAATCAAATAACCAAGTAATGCAAGGAAGACAATTTATCAAATAGCATAGCATACGAAAGTTCTTTTCATCGCTTTGTGTTAAATATAAACATGTATACCAAGCTTGATTAGTTTCTTTTATATTTATAAATATGATCAAAACCTTAATTTCAAAAGAGGACACATTGTTATTCAAAAACAAAAACATCCGTCTCCAATTAGATCAAAAGTTTGTGTAAAAGTTATGACCGAAAAATGATTTTCTATTATAAATCAATGATTCTATAAATTTTTGTTTTGAATCAGTTTATGAAATCATTTTTAAATGAAAGTAGACTCAAATAAATTTAAAATGATAGGTGGCACGACTTCTAACGACTTACGGTTAGTTAGTTATGAATTTTTTAAATTCAGACAAAAACTGTCTTCTGTACCACGGATCCCACGGATCCCTTGCTTGAGAAATCCGTCTAGTATAAACTGAGGGATCCGCGAATCTGACACAGAAATACAAAATGCATGTTTTAACTCGAGGAAAAGGTTTAACCTTTGTAAACTTTTTAGTGAAGTTATATTACCCATTTTTACCTTTATTCAAGCTTTATTAACAAGATATCTAACAACAAAACTTCAAAGAAAAAAAATCAACAAAACACTTTTCATATTATGCTTGACTTCACCAAAAATTTGATACAAGGACCTTACTCGTTTTGAAAACCATTTGTTTTAAAAACTAGAGCCAACCCGCTTTGATACCAATTGTGAAAATGTAGAGGGGGGGGGTGAATACGTTTCCGTTTCAAACTTAAAACTTTTGTATCAAATATAGTATAAACCATTGCATTTGCTAATCTCGACGCGATGATGCATTTAACGCATTACGTCATGTAAGGCCAACCCCTTAATATCATATAAGATTCCGCAAGATTAATGGTTCATTATAAATCAAGTTTCACCATTATTAGTCCGGTTGCTTTTTCTTGATCAAGCGTGTCATAATATGTAAAGTGTTAAATATAGTTTATGACTATATGAAAGACCAAGTATGTATCACAAACATAGACATCAACCACATAGAAAATAAACAATGTAATGCAAGAATAAAAGTAAAGCGATAAGTAAAAGGATAGACAAACCAACACGAGGATTTATAGTGGTTCCGCTACAAGAACACCTTCTTTGCCCTACTCCACTCCCCGAGTCACCTACTCGAGAGTTCGTAAACACTACACGACACCAACTCCTTATGACGGAGAAGCCTTCACAACGTCGCCTACTCATTTTCCGGTACTAGGCTAACCACCGGGTTCTTTCACCAAGGTGAACCAAACCTACCACAACGTCGCCTACCATTTATCCGGTACTAGGCTAAGTACCGAGTTCCATTACAATGGAGGAACTACTACCCAGCACTACACAACAACATAACAAACCTTGTGTTTTATGGCACAAACACATAAACCATCTAGTCTAGTCATAGATGTACGACACATCTATGATACCCATTATGTTTTGTGGCCCAACATAACAAACCTTGTGTTTTATGGCACAAACACATAAACCATCTAGTCTAGTCATAGATACAAGAATATGATACTAGACAATATCCAAGACAATGTGTCTAATGGATATGAATTCCTAAACTAAACATCAAGAAAACAAAGCATGATGTAGTTAGTCTTCTATGAATGAAGATGAAAATTTTCCCAAGCTTGTTGTAGAAGATCTTCCTGTGCTTGTATGCTTGTGATGGGTGATCACCTCAGTAGGTGATGCTGCAAGATCTCTAGGCTTGCTTTGGAGGATCACTTCTGGAGTATGCTTACAACAAATGAAAGTTAGAAGCATTATGATCATATTTGATGAGGGTGGATTACATGTTTCCTAATGATCTAAATATGCTAGAGATGGTGGAGAGAAACTATGTGTGAAGGTGTGAAGAAATGGTAAAAAGTGGCTTGCTATTTATAGGCAAAAAGGCCAAAACCATGTTCTGCCCCAAGGATCCCTCCAGGAGGGATCCGTGGGAAACTTGAGGGATCCGTGCACACTCCTCTTTACCCATGATTTATGAGTTAAAACTATGGGCTATGAGTCATGAATTTTGAGTGCCCACCAAGGGACAATGTATCTAGACATTGGGTATGGGTCATGGGTCATGCGTCATGGGTTTTACCCTACACATTTACTTATGTTTATGTATTTTATAAAATGTAAGTAACCAAAATTACTTAAGTTTTTTATAAACTATTTAACTAAACATGTTTAATGGTTTGTTAGGGGTTTGATCATAACGCAACATAACAAACATGTACGACCTGTGTTGTAGCATACAAGGACTTGAGTCGTCAAGAGGTGTTGAGAGTATGTTGAGACAAAATATAATTACAAGTAACTTATACATTTTACGTTATGTATTACAAGTTACATGTTTGTCATCAACAAAACAAATGAGAATGTATAGATTAAATATCGTAATATTTGCACTAACAATATTCTTAGCCACTCTAACAGGATATTGGATTGTATGATTTGCTAATTGTATGCTCATTCTTGTAGGTTTTAGAGTATCTATGAGCTTCGCATAGAATGATTATGTCATCATATTGATACTTTCCCCGAGATCGAATAAAGCATCACACGTGATTGAATTTCCCAAGGTGCATGGGATGAGAAAACTTTTGGGATCATCGAGTTTTTTCGGGAATTTGTTTTTAATAAGGGCTAAACAATATTAATTTTGACACTTTCCATTTTACTTTTGTTGCACACAAGTTCTTTCAAAAACTTCCCATAATTTGGCATGCCATCTAGAACATCAACGAGGGGGTACGTTGATTCTAACTTCTTTGATCATGTCGATGAAGTTGCCATATTGTTCTTCCATTTTTTATTTTCTCAAGCATTGAGGGTATGGAATTCTTGGTTGTACGTTTGAGTGGTGGAGTAGGTTTAGAAATTGGAGGTGGAAGCGGTTCATCTTCCTTAGGTTCCTCCTCAGCTTCATCCTCACTATCATGATGACCGATAGTAGGTGTTTTGTTTAGATTCGGTGGTGGATCATATGATAAGCCACTACGAGAGAATAGAGTATTTTCATACTCATTTCTTGTTTAGGTGGACGATAGGATCCAAATGATGATGGTTTTGGGTTGGTTTGGGTATTGCTTGGAAGTATTCTAGATGGTCTGGTAGCGAATTGATCTGGTAGTGAGATGAGAGGAACAATGTGTAAACATTGGAGCAGAAAAACGGTGAGTTTTGAAGTAATGATAAATCAAAAATTTCTTGAATGTGATCCTAAGTCATCCATGGGTGAATGTGAGATCAACTGAGCCTAAGGAAAGTTTAAGTGATCCTAATGTAGCATGTTTAACTAGTCCATTAAGGTTTGGAAGGTTGGATTGATATAAGGAGGCTAAAAAGGAACTTCTTCCCACCCGGATCCCACGGATCCTTCACTTGAGGGATCCATCTAGTTATATCCAAGGGATCCGACGTTTGAGACAGATTTCCTTAACAGAATGGTTGCAAAATTTTGCTTTATGTTTTGAATTTTGAAACTAATGATGTCTACAGCAAGCATACCTGTATACAAGTTAAGCATAGCTAGGAGAGCATGTAGTAATAACATATAGGCAATAATATGAGACCGAGCTCACAAATAACACAGAGGTTTAGCAAACTTAACAAGCACAATTCAAGAAGCTCAAAACTGATTTACAGTCTAGATTAGTAAATCATTTACAGTAACAATGGCGTGCAAGGTATGTGTCCAGAAAGAAAAGAGCACATGATGGTGTTTAAGACAAAAGAATTTTGAGGTGCTAGTTTAGGACAACCTAGACTATATTTAGATCCAGAAGGTGGAGTTGTTGTTTGTGGAGATGAAGGAATTGTGTTTAGAAGAGTAAGTGTTGGATTTAGAAAGGCTTGATGCAAGTACTGTTTTGTGAGTTGGTTTTAGCTAAAAGATGTTTACCTAGAAACACATGTATATGCGTCCTAAAGAAAGTGAATTGTTTAGAAGGTTGTTTTGGTCAACGAAAGCAATGAACTAGGTATAGTCATTACGGATGGTGATTAGCATACAATGAAATTCATCCATGAAGTCATGTAGCTCTTCTCGATCAAAGCATGATAAACGCTTGATGAGGCAAGTGGTTGTGATTAACTAAAAGAAAAATCAATTTTACAACTTCTTTGATTTGTAATCCTAAGACAACGGAAAGTATTTCCATTGTAAACTTACTTTAGGAAAACCATAGAAGTATATATTTCTCAAGTGAGAGAATGAATATGAGACTATTAATAGCGTTGCTCAGTTACGGCTAAACAGACCATTTTTACAGGTGATTCCACATACCCAACTTCTATCAAGGAAGCAATTCAATCGTTAAGTCAAATTGAGTTTCTAGTGCAATAAGTTCTCCAGTATTCATTCTCAAGTTAGGAAAATTTATATTCCTACAATTGCCTATCGAGGAGTAACAATGATGATACTTTGATTCATTTTTTATTAATATTATGCCTGAAACAATTAAGGTGACGAAGGTGTCATGTCTAAATATAAAGATTTAAAGTTGTCCATATGGTGAACAAAAATGGTTGGATGAGCGAGTTCAACATATGTTGTTTACCTAAAATAATTTAATTGAGTATATTGGATGAAATAATCAAGTTGTCAATCCTACTATTAAGCTTGGAAAGCGAGCATGGAAAGGAAAACGGGAAAGTACATGATCAACACAAGTGTAGGTTATGATCCGATGTACATTCTTGTTGTTTCAGAAAATGACACAAGAAAAGATGAGAAAGAAAGCTCATAATACATTTATGTTGCACATATGACAAACTCAATAAGGAGTCATTTAGTATATTACATGTTTTAACCATTTTTAAACTTATATGATTTATCTAAATATTTAAAATAATATTTTCGACACAACTAGATGTTATCCCAAACACTCCTTCAAATAGCACATTAATTAGTAAAATATTACTAAATCGACAAACAAGATAATGAATAGCAAGGTGAGGAAACCACATATGTTATTCAAACAAACAAGCACAACAACTATTTGAGATAAGCAAATAATCAAGTAATGCAAGGTAATACAATTAATCATTTAGCATAGCATACGAAAGTTCTTTTCATCGCTTTGTGTTAAATATAAACATGTATACCAAGCTTGATTAGTTTATTTTATATTTATAAATATGATCAAAAACTTTGTTTCAAAAGAAAACACACTGTTATTCAAAGACGAAAACATCCGTCTCCAATTACACCAAAAGTTTGTGCAAAAGTTATGACCGAAAAATTACTTTCTATAATAAATCAATGATTCTGTAAATTTTTATTTTGAATCAGTTTAGGAAATAACTTTTATTTGAAAGTAGGCTCAAATACCTTTCAAACAATAGGTGGCACGGCTTCTAAGGACTTACGGTTAATTAGTTATGAATTTTTAAACTTTTTAACCAAAGTTGTCATCTGCACAGACAAATCCGCCAGATCCCTTCCAAAAGGGATCCGCCCTTTGATAACAAAGGGATCTGTGGATCTGACACATATTCACAAAAATATATATTTTGACCCAACGAAAAGGTTTAACCTTTGTAGACTTTTTAGTGAAGTTATATTACCCATTTTAATCATTGTTCAAGCTTGAGTAACAAGATATCTAACAACAAAACTTCAAAGAAAAAGAATCAACAAAACACTTTTCATCTTATGCTTGACTTCACCAAAAATTTGATACAAGGACCTTACTTGTTTTGAAAACCATTTTGTTTAAAAACTAGAGCCAACCCTCTCTTATACCAATTGTGAAAAACGTAAGGGGGGGTGAATACATTTTCGTTTCAAACTAAAACTTTTGTATCAAATATAGTATAAACTATTGCATTTGCTAATCTCGACACGAGGATGCATTTAACGCAGTACGGCATGTAAAGCCAACCCCTTAATATTACATAAGATTCCGCAAGATTAATGGTTCATTAAAAATCAAGTTTCACCATTATTAGTCTGGTTTGTTTTTCTTGATCAAGCGTGTCATAATATGTAAAGTGTTAAATATAGTTTATGACTATATGAAAGACCAAGTATACATCACAAACATAAACATCAACCACATAGACAATCAACAATATAAATCAATAATAAAAGTAATGCGATAAGTAAAAGGATACGCAAACCAACATGAGGATTTTTAGTGGTTCGGTCACGAAGCTCTTCTTCACCCTACTCCACTCCCCGAGTATCCAACTCGAGAGTTACTTCACTAGATCAACAAACTCCATTCTCGGCGGAGAAAACCTTACACAATGTCGCCTACACTTTATCTGGTACAAGGCTAGACACCGATTTCTTCCACGAGGTAGAACCACACCTATCACAACGTCGCCTACGCTTTATCTGGTACAAGGCTAGACACCGGGTTCCATTACAAAGGAGGAACCATTACCCGACCAACACGACACATCTATGACACCCGTTATGTTTTGTGGCCCAACATAACAAACCTTGTGTTTTATGGCACAAACACATAAACCATGTAATCTAGTTATGGATACAAGAAGATGATACAAGACAAGATCCACGACAATGTGTTTAGTAGATATGAAATACTAAACCAAACATCAATAACACAAAGCATGATGTAGTTAGTCTTCCATGAATGAAGATGAGAAGTTTCCCAAGCTTGTTGTAGAAGATCTTCATGTGCTTATATGCTTGTGATAGAGGATCACTTCAGTAGGTAAGGATGCAAAATCTCTAGGCTTGCTTTGGAGGATCACTTCGGAAGTACGCTTACAACAATTAAAAGTTAGAAGCATTATGATCATATGAGGTGAGAGTATTTTACATGTTTCCTACTAATCTAAATATGTTAGAAATGGTGGAAAGAGAGTGTGTGAAAAGGTGTGAGAAATAAAGAAGAAATGGTTTGCTATTTATTGGCAAAGAAGCTATGTGATGTCATGCATGATGTCAAAGACATCTTGGATCATAGGTTATGGTCTTTAGGTCATGGGCCATGGACTTTGGGTCATGGGTCACGGATTTTACCCATTGTGATGTTATGCATGATGTCAAAGACATCTTGGGTCATGGGTTATGGAATTTGGGTCATGGATCATGGGTAATATACGTTATTGCACATTTAATGCATGACGTAATTAATGCACATGGGTCTTGGGTTATGGGTTATGGGTCATGGACTTTGGGTCATAGGTACCCAACTAGATACAATGAACCTAGACAATGGGTTATGGGTTATGGATCATGGGTAATTGGTAATGGGTGATGGGTTATGGAGAATCCATCCTATTTTATTAACCATTTACTTAACTAGTTTTAAGGCCATGTATTTTATAAAAGTGTAAGTAATAAATGTTACTTATATATATTTTATAAAAATGATTTTGGCTTTATACAAACTATTTAACTAAACATGTTTAATGGTTTGTTATGGGTTTGATCATAACGCAACATAACAATCATGTACGAACCTGTGTTGTAGTATACAAGGATTTGAGACGTTGAGAGATGTTGAAAGTATGTTGAGACAAAATAAGATTACGAGTAACTTATACATTTTACGTTATGTATTACAAGTTACATGTTTGTCATCAACAAAACAAACGAGACTTCATAGATTAAATATCGTAATATTTGCACTAATAGCCTTCATAGACAAAGGGGGATAATTTATTGATTAACGATGTCTCTTTCGACCCCGTTACACTATCAACAATCAAGCACTAGCTGCTCATGGCAAACAAGGTCATAATCACATAAATTTTATCACTTGAAATTATAACTAGAAAGTCTTACAAATGTTGTAATGGTGATTAAAAGAATTAGGAATGATTGGTTGATGATTATAATAGCAAATTATGGTTCCAAGCTTTGCTTATTTCCTGCATTTTTGCTACGTGAAAGCCTTCTTTGAGAGAATATTTGTGATTTGATGAGTAGTATGTGTAGAATTTTTTTCCTCTCAAACGAGTTCCCAATAAGTAGATTGACAACCCTTGGCCACCAAGCAAGTTTCTTAGGCACCAAGGGCTATTAAACAACTGAATTTGGTGTAAATGGGAAGTAATGGTCGGCTAAGTGAAGAGTTTGAAGCATTTAGGAGTCATTTAAAACTTGAGAAAAAATCAGCTTTGAGTGGCTGGAATCACAACTGGGCGGCAGGGACCAGTCTATCCACTCCAACCGGCTGGTTGAGATCTCAGTCGGGTGGTTGGGGTGACAGCTCATCGTTTGGTTTTGGCCTTAAGTGTTATTCTTGAACCTTGGGTTTTAAACATGTGCCATAATAAACCTTGTAAACATCTCTTCCTTGTTTTCATGAACACTTGATCACTTCTTCATGCTTGGGAGCCTTTATAACTTGAATCTTTTTTCTTTGAAAGCTCTCCCGAGATCTTTGTTATGGATGGAACTTTTCTTTGTGAAAATGCACTTGTTTTGACGAATTTTCTTCGTCCTTCTAGTTATTTCCTTTGACATGATTGTACCTGAACTTAAATATAACTTTTGTACCTTTCAAGCGTAAAATGTTCACAAACAAAACCCAATAATATGCACAAATGTATGAATAACGTGACTAAAATATGTATAAAATAAGCGTTATCAATGTGACACACTTCACTTTACAATCTTCTGCACAGTTCTAGATGTAGAACACATAATCCAACTTATCAAACCATCGGGTCAGACCGACAGCTCCTTCAATACCGCTGAAATTATGTGGCTTATAGTTTATGAAGTCCTTGTATGTGCAGCCACGAGTTAGGTTCCATGTACCTCTCGCAGCATCGCTGGCTCCACCTCCAGTTTCGTTAGTTTGGTTAGCTTCAAAGTTAGTTATAGCATCAGTAACTAGCTCGGCAACGAGATTCTCAATCACTACTAAACTCATTGGTTGTCTCTTTGGTGCCATGTTTTTCTGAAAATCATAAGAGATAACAATAATAAGATTCCACAAGAAGTAAATATCACCACACGCATGGATAAAATCATGACACACATAGAAAGAGATCATGATACACATAGATAAAGATCGAGACACGGATATATATAATGTAAACAACCACGGGAAATATAAATCAGCATCACAATATAGCACGATCATAACCAACATAATAGGATTAATAACTTGATATATTATTTTACAAAAAAAAGACACAAGTGTTATTATCAATGCTACTAGCGAGTACTACTCAGCTTAGTAGGCTACAACAGTAAATAAAAGCTATAATGATGCTAATCTACTATCTGCTACCTGGTGCTCCTCCCATGTACTCTATCAAGGCTCTGACCCGGGCCTCTAGCTCTATGATCCTTTCTCGTGTTGATACAAGCTCATCTCTCAGCATATCTATCTC
Organism: Chrysanthemum seticuspe; assembly: GCA_019973895.1. NCBI lineage: Eukaryota > Viridiplantae > Streptophyta > Magnoliopsida > Asterales > Asteraceae > Chrysanthemum > Chrysanthemum seticuspe. Next base: position 76,366,592 of record BPTQ01000002.1, read on the forward strand.
CTGTTCAGCAGCTTCTACAGTGACGAAGGAGTCACTAATGACCTGCTCCAGTCGGTCCTGTATAATAGTGACCTGCTCTCTAGTCTCATGCAACGGGACCTCCAAGCTATCTACTGCACACTGGGAAACTACAACCCCAGCCTGAAATCCTTTTATGTTTGTATCCATGGTCTTAACTCTGATGCGCTATTTCATCCTGCTTTTAATATTTATAAAACTTAGATAACTTAGGATAGACACATACTAATGGGCAGAGAACACGATCAGATGTAGTAAAGCCTTAGGTAAATCCGAGTATCGTTCCAAGAGAGTTGTGACCTTGAAAGAACTAAGATGATTAGAAATGATATATTGGTATGACAAGGTTGATGTAATCCATGATATGTTATTATATTCTACTTACATAGACACCAGAAATTTAGGGTAAAGAGATAGATAAACGAAGCTTAACAAAGAATACAAATATGAATTGATTCTCGATATTAAGATTCAATATAGTGGTTAATTATCACCATACTCCTTTGGTCGATTCGTCATGGCCTATGGTTCTTAGATTCCTCACCAAGATGAACAGGTCACCCGGGATCATTCGGTAACCTAATAGCAATTATTAAGCACCAAATCTACTAGATCTAGACGGTGGGAACCCGACCGTTAGGAACTTAGATTCCCCCTAACCTCTTAAATACCTCCACTTGATAGGTGATCATTTGGTCAGTTCGCACACGAAGAGTGGTTATACTATGGCCAATTCCTCCCATACTTTGCTATCTATCAGACTGGGGTCAGTTGGTCATATCTCTCAACCTCTTAGATACTACCAAGCTTATAATACTACCAAGGCTAGCGATCTATGAAAAGACTAGAAAATGTCTATAAAGAATTATAGAGAATAACAATAACATAAATGCAAACTTCAATTAAAGATATGAATTCATAATATAAGTTCTAGAAAAATATAAAAAGAATCCAAACTCGAATACAAAGGAAATCATAGACGAGGACTTCGTTATTCAGTGCTCCTAAACCATGCTTCTTCTTTTGTGTTTTGATCTCCCCAAACCCTAGAAGGTTTGGGAAAGGAGAGATACTTAAAACTGGTGAAAGCATCGACTATTTATAGGCTCCGAACTAGTTACGGCGTAACCTTATTAGGTAGTTACGTCGTAACTTCTTTCAATATTTTGTGCTTATCCATGGTTACGGCGTAACCTTATCTGGGGTTATGCCGTAGCTTCTGTAAATCCAGTGTATTACTCCATTACGGCATAGCTTAAGCTAAGGGCTACGTCGTGGTCTTTGTTAATTTAGTGCTCATCAGTAGTTACGGCGTAACTTGAGCTGGAGGTTACACCGTAGCCTTCGTAATCTTTAGTTGCGTCCTAATTTCATCACTTGGTTACGCCGTAGTTAAGAGACAATCGTATCAATAGGGCTTGAAAACATCTAATTGCAGCTTCCTTACTTCGAATGGGTCCTAAAATGAAATAATTAGGAATAAGGATATTTTCACTAGTATTTTACTCAAAATGTGATGTTATAGGGGGAAATTAATGCTTAGAAACTCAGGACTATTTGATGTTATCAAACTCGCTCCAGTGGGAGCTCATCAAGATGGCCTAGTGCCTCATCAATCCTATACCCGTGATGAACAATCCTCGCCACTAGCAATGGTATAGTATGGTAAACAGGCTCACCAGTGACAAGGAATATCTGAGCTGAAAAGCTCTCCTCGGTATCATCTATGCTAGGGCCACCCTCATCATCTCTCCAAGCGCGGATCCTAGGCTGAACAAATGACCACTTATGGGCCTGTGACTTCTTGCGAAGTCTAGTAGTAGCAGCAGTCTCAGCCGTAGCCTCAGCGGTAATATCTCGTTGTTATGAGAAGAATTGTGCCCTCTTCATTGGTGGTAAGTTTGCCTCAGCATCAATTTCATGAGATGCTGGTGATGGCATTGGTGTTGGTGATGGTGATGATAGTGGTGATGCTGGTGATAGTGGTGGTGCTGATGGTGATGGTGATGGTGGTGGTGTACGTGAGTAGTATACTCGGCGATGGCTGCCAAAATGTCTTAGGAAAGTGGTGGTTGTGGGCGCACCGTCTTCCCCGATGTGCACATCATACGTGGCCCAGTTATGTAACATATTGGATTTCACATACACATCAAATCACTAACACAAGGGGCGTACAAGATGAGTTTTAGAGAGAGAAAGTTAGAGGTTTGGGAACTTTAGTGAGGGAAATAAAAATCTTATTATGAGCTCCAACTCTCTACCTTGGGAGGTAGAGAGTAATTATAGTCTTACAATAAAACGCCACCTGACGGGCTGTAGATCTGGCATACAGTGGGTAAAGACCCGTCCGTCCTCCAAGGTGTTACCTAACTAAATACAACTTAACATTAAATAACTACGACTACGAGCTTTCTAACGGATACATATACTTGAGGTGACCGACACTTTATTTTCTAAATCCTAACAATCTCCCCCTAAGGGAGGTCACCTCAAACACACATTAAAATTACATAGAATACAAACAGATATTACATTGAAATTGTTCTTGGATTCTTGTTCATGTTCTTTGTTCTGTAGCTCGTAGTCTTTGATTCTTCATTTTTGCAAGTTTGGATAATCTGAGTGGAGGTCTTTAACTGATCCACGTGATACTGAGTTTTGAGCCAGCTTTGAGATCATCAGCCACAGTAAATCTCTGACTCATCAATTGTGGTGTTGGTATTATGTGATGTTGTGACATTTGGACAGACTTGCTCACATTCTGGATCATGATATATTCTTATCAGAGTAGCAGAAGCTTTCGTTGACTCATGATATTGGCAACAGCGTAGCAGAAGCATGGAGTGATAATATAAGAGTCATTGATGCACTAATCATGATTTCTTTAGAAATGAATGTGTTGTGTGAGCATGCGGCTAAGGATTGACCGCTCCCTTCTGATCAGCTGCAAACGTCAGGTGCTCCTGCATAAAACAGTTAGCAATAAAGCGCAAAAGAGTGTTTTTGATCACTTTTGTTGAATTGAGGTACACGGCCCACGGTTCCCTGTTGATCAGTACAAGTACTGCCGGTGATCAGGTATAATTCTGAAAAATTTCCTTGACAGGGTATCACAGCTGCTCTAGCTTTTCTCAAACCGGAACGTCTCAAAGAAAATAACACGGAGTGAGTGAACCAGCGAATTGAGATTCACTGATTGATGAAAAGAGATTTGAGAAAACAATCGTGTACCGCTCAATAGAAATTGTTTTTGCAATACAACGAAGGTTTTGATGAAAATCAATTATCAATCATAAACACCTTTTATTTTGAAATATTAGTACACAGTCGATGTGCTAAAGAAAAGAGTTTTTAAACACAACGACCGGTTTTTCAAAGGTATCCGTCAATCCATAACCTGAACCAGGATTGATTCGAAAGATTGAATCGCCTCATTGTTTATGTTCAGTTGTCACATGGTTGATCTATTGGGTAGATCTCACATGCCAGCCACCAGGAGCTTGTTTGATGTTGGCTCGAGAAGGCTTTACATCTTCATTATGAATATGTTTGCATATCACTCAGATGTTCTGGCAATACCACAAGGATAATGCGTAGGACTCATAAGATATAATCTCTCTTTCCACATTGTGTGAAACAGAGAGTCTTCATTGAAAGTGTCCTAATGAGATTTGTAGATGATCTTGTGGCTCTAGACTCAATTGTGCATATTTGGTTCCTAAGCCGGAGACTAGAGAGAGGGTCTCCTTCTTCAATATCAACAAACTCTAAGAGAAAGTCGATTGATAATGTCAGTTCCCCGTGAGAATGAAACAAGTCCTTTTAAGAGGAACTTGAGTGGTTTGGAAAGTTGTAGTGTAGTGCGTCACTGGGTCCATGACGTCTTGTCTTTAATACCGATGTTACCTTGGTAACTACCAGTAGCATATGAATTGAACCCGGTTTCTACCCTAAGGTTGAATAAACGGAGGGCTATTTCTTTTCACCCTTTTTCACATTCAATTCTTTTTCATTCTACAACCCCTTCAGTGCTTACCGAAACTTCATAACTAGAACCTTGTTGGGTTTATTCCAGTACTAGCTCAGTTTCAGTCCACAATCTTCCCATATCTCAATTTTCTCCTTATTTTCAATATACCTAAGGACTCTACACTATCAAGTGGTTTTGTCCCTAGGTAGATCCCTCCGGTTCTGGCGGATCATTGGACCTTGTAGGACCACTACGATATATCAACCTTATCACGAAATACCCACGTTAACCAAAGTTATGCATAGAACTCGTGAAACCCAAGCACAAACATATGCGTAAAACAAAGAAGGAAAGATTAAGAGAGATGGTGACTTGATGTTTACATAAAAACCGTGTATATGTTGTGAATAAGATATGCAAACAATAAGTTGTATATTCCTTGAGAGAGAAAATACACACACACACACACACACTTTCAAGCACACCCCTCAAATGACCATTTGAGGGGTATTTATAGTACAAGAGGTTTGTTGCCCTAAAGGCTTTCCATGGGCTTTTCGTGGACTTGGATTGGGCTTGGGATGCTTAAGCTTATACACGGCTTAGCATACCTTATCATTTAACCAATTAGCTTATCATTCTATCACGATATCTAACACACGTTACAAAGTTCCTAATCGTGAATGACCATCACTTCTAATAAAACTATTAAGGCTAACAATCTCCCCCTAAGGGGTGGTCATTCAAAAGATGCTCCACCTGATTGGTTCTTTACTTTCCTTGAGCTTGAACTTTGCGTGTAGATAACGAATAGTCTTGATTCTTTGTTCCTTCATGCTTTGTGATCAATTAATGTGGTTGTCTGTCGTTGTCAACTTCGTTGGTTAGGTGTCTCCACGTCTTTCTCCACCATGCTCACACTTCTATTTGACTTTGAGTTTCCAATGATGAAGTTCTCGAGTCTTTACACTTTGTAGATTCTTGGACATTGACGAAGAATCATCTTTAACTTTGAGTTGCCTTTGATTTTGATGAGAACTTTCATGTGTTGTTGGTGTGAGCATGTGGCGAGTCTGCACGATCCATCCGCTCCGGAGCTTCCATAAGAAGAAAACATAAAACAGGTTAGTAATAAGCGGATTCCGGCACTTACAAGTTTGAATTTCGAGGGTGTTAACAGCATAGTGTGAAAACACGTCTCTAATTCTCACAGAGGCCGTTCCTGAACTGGAGTCCCACAAGTGAGATAACGCGATATACCGAAGTACATCTACAGTTCAGATGAGTCGCTGAGGTACAACGAAGCATCACCCCATGACTGTAGACCGTTTGAGACACACTAAGCGTAATCCACGGGAAGTTACCGAAGTGACCTGCTGTCAGGGCTGCTTGATGTTGACCCTGGCAGGAGTTTCCATTCAATCACTGAAGATCACAGAAGTGAAACTTCTCATAAATGTTCTGGCAGATTGCTAAGATCTGCGTAGGACTCTAGAATATATCACTTGTGTCCTTATTGATGAACAACAAGCGATGTCATGTCAAGTGTTCCTATGAGATCTTTTGATGAATCTCGTGGCTCTAGACTCAATAGTGCATTTTGGTTTTCCTGAGCGGAGACTAGGGAGAGGGTCTCCTTCTTCAATACCAACGATCTCTAAGAGAAAGTCAATAGATTATGTAGGGTTCCCAGTGAGAATGAAACAAATCCTTTTAAGAGGAATTGAGTGGCTAGAAGGTTTAGTGCAGTGCGTCACTGGGTCCATGACGTCTTTGTCTTCAATACCAGTGTCATCAAGTGACAACTAGTAGCATATGTATTGAACTCGGTTTCTGCCCTAAGGTTGATTATGGAGGGCTATTTCTTTTCACCCTTTTTCATTACATTTCTTTTTAATTCTTCAACCCCTTGTTTCTCCTTTCTCACATTACTCCTTTTTTCAATCATACCTAAGGACTTCTTTTTAATTCTTCAACCCCTTCTTTCTCCTTTCTCACATTACTCCTTTTTCAATCATACCTAAGGACTTCTAATACTAACTATTTGTGATGTCCTTGGGTAGATCCCTCCGGCTCTGGCGGATCATAGGACGAATTTCCTATCCTTAGTCACCTTATAACTCCATGACTGTCCTATTGTTGCCATAAAACCATTTTTCTAGAAAATCTCTCAGAGTGTTTATGATAGAAAACATGTTTGAAACACTCCGTGAGTTTTATATTTTCGGAAACACTCCCCCTTCACATGTGCTTATAAGTTTTGACAGAAATCTGTACATAGAGGGTAGAGTTCGCACTTTTTGAATTGATCGACTTTAAATGAACAAGACTGATTCGAGACACGTTTACATCACTAGAGAACTAGCTTGAAATTATTACCCGTCCTGGTCAAGTCATAGAAAGTTTCTCGAGATGGTACATTTCCTAACTTTAATTTCTCGTCAATTCATTGGTTACGACTGAGTCGAGCTCTTTTGAGAATCAAACAACGATCATTAAACTTTTTGATCACATTTTAATCACGTCTCCTCCCCCTCAAAAATAGCATAATCGTGATATTTTTTATAACAACGGATTAAACAACATTTTAGAATCTTTTAGGGAGACAAACGGATATGATTTAAGCATGAATTTGGAACATTTTTGTTTTATACTCCCCCTTTAATAAAGCATAATCAATTAAAGGGTTTTAGAGGTGGTTATCTTGAGCACAAAGTATTTTGAAAGATTTTGAAAATCTTTTTGAACAATCTTGAAAAGGTGCTCAAGATGATGATGATTTCTCACCATTTTTAAATGTAGTGCACTGAAGCGTACACTTGATTTTTTCATAAAAAAGTACGAGTTTTGATCTGAAAATAATCAAAAGTCATCATTTCGGTCCGGGTTTCGTACTGATGTATACGAAAGCCATTCTATGAAGAAATTTTGAGAAACGACATGTTTTAGAAAACAATTTAAAGAACTCTCGCTCAAGCATCTGTACATGCCCGTATCATTGTTGAATGACATTTCTAGAAACGTACAGAATATCGATTATACAAGAGACATGTCGTGAGAAGAATATTTTTGGATTTTTGATTTTATATTGTTTTTGTATTTTTGAAAATTTTATATTTTTATATTTTTCTTTTGTTGGTTTTTCAAATATTGTATTTAGTTTTTCAAAAATATTTACAGCGAAGCTTTATGGAAAATCATTTTCAAGAAGATTCGAGAAGACGTTCTAACTCCTCAGGGGTTAGGCTTCGCATTCCAATTCGTCGAACTAAATACTCAAACCTTTCTTTTGGAAGGGCTTTTGTTAATAGATCGGCGAGTTGGTAATCAGCCTTCACGAAGAATAATTCAACAGTACCATTTTCGACGTACTCTTTGATGAAGTGATAGCGGACTCTGATATGCTTAGTCTTTGAGTGATGAACATGATTGCATGATATGGCTATGGCACTTTTCGAGTCACAATACATAGGTATTTTATCGAAAGTAAAGCCATAATTTGTGAGTTGTGTTCTCATCCATAGAACTTAAGCACAACACGCAGATAGAGACACATACTCAGCTTCAGCGGTTGACAGTGCAGTGCAATCTTGTTTCTTTGAAGACCAGCTGACTAACTTTTCACCCAAAAATTGTGCTCCTCCTGATGTACTTTTTGCTGTAACTTGATCACCTGCGTGGTCCGCATCTGAAAAGGCAATTAGATCAAATCCGGATTCCTTCGGATACCAAAGTCCCATGTGAATGGATGTCTTCAGGTACCGAAAGATACGTTTAACCTCTTTGAGGTGCAGTTCGGTAGGCTTTGCCTGAAACCGTGCTAATAAGCAAACACCAAATGAATATCTGGTCGACTAGCAGTGAGGTACATGAGAGAACCAATCATGCTCCGATATTTCTTCGGATCAATAGGTTTCCCAAACAAATCGGCTCCAATTTTTGGTGAAGTTACCATTGGTGTTCTGACCGAGTCACAATTATCCATACCATGGTTTTTCAAAATCTCAGTTGTGTATTTAGCTTGATTAATAAAAATTCCATGAGGGGACTGATGTATTTGTAAACCAAGAAAGAATTTTAGTTCCCCCATCATGGACATTTCAAATTTGCTTTTCATGGGATTTTCAAAATGTTTTGAAAGATTCGGATTAGTGGACCCAAAGATGATGTCATCCACGTAAATCTGAACAATCAAAATGTCGTTTTTGCATTTTTATGTAAACAAGGTAGGATCAATTGTTCCTTTGGTGAAATTGTTTTGGATAAGGAAAGAGGACAGTTCGTCATACCACGCTCTCGGAGCTTGTTTCAATCCATAGATTGCCTTTTTGAGTTTGTTGACGTAGTCTGGATGTTCCAAGATGATGAAGCCTTCTGGCTGACTCACGTACACTTCTTCTTTCAGAGTTCCATTCAAGAACGCGGTCTTAATGTCCATCTGATAAACCGTGATGTTTTTGTGAGCTGCACAGGCTAAGAATATCCTGACTGCTTCAAGTCTAGCTACCGGCGCGAATGACTCTCCAAAGTCTATCCCTTCCTCTTGTTTGTATCCTTTGGCCACAAGACGAGCTTTGTTGCGAATTACAGTCATTTCTTCATCCCTTTTGTTCTTCCATAACCATTTGAGATCAATGACGCGAATGTCAATTGGTCTTGGAACCATTTCCCAAGAGTCATGAAGACGGTATTGGAGAAGTTCCTCCTGCATCGCTTCTATCCATGCGGGTTCTGCCATTGCCTCACGAATGTTCTTTGGCTTGATATTGCTAATTGAGCAAAGGTAAATGCATAAGTCGCAATCGGTGGCAAGTTGACGTCTCGTCTGAATTGGCCTTGAAGGTTCACCAATAACTTGTTCAATTGGGTGGTCTTTTGTCCACTTCAGAGTAGAAGGATACCGTTGGTTAAATGTATGCGAGTTAGATGGTTCTCGTAAGCTTGAAGAAGATTCAACTTATTCCGTAGCAAACGGGTTTTCAAATAATTCTGCATCTAACGTTGCATCGTTCTGGTTTTGGTTTTGCTCATCAACTGCTGGTAGAACGGGTGCAATAACTGTAGTAGATGCAGATGATGTTGATGGAGTAGGTGCATTGGTTTCGACCGTTGTAGATGCATCTTCTGTTGGTGGTGGAGGATGATTTTGAGCGGGTGCAGCGAAATGATGGTTTAATGCATTTGTCGAAGTTCCACCATAGTATTCATCGAACATTAACTCGAAGAAATTCTCCCATTCTTGTTCTTTAGGATTGTCAAACGAAGTTGATTGAGCTCTTTGAGGTACGAGTCCTGAACTGATGTGTCCAGAATTTTGTCGGTTTAGTGCGGGTTCTAGAGCGAGTCTCTCAGAAGCCATTTGTGAAAGTTCATCAAACTTCACATTCATCGTCTCCATGATCCTCCTAGTTCTCCTGTTATACACCCTAAATGCCCTCGAGTTATCTGAATATCCAATGAAGATTCCAATATCACCTTTTGCTTTCAGTTTTCCATGATCTTCTCTGTCGTTCGTCGGATAGCACAAAGCGCCAAACACGTGAAAGTAAGAGATATCAGGTTTTCTGTTGTTCACAAGCTCATACGGGGTTTTATTGAATCTTGGATGGATAAGGGATCGGTTCTGAGTGAAACAAGCAGTGGCAACAGCATCTGCCCATAGAAATAACGGTGCACTAGAATAGACTAGCATTGTGCGAGCAACTTCCACAAGAGTTCTATTTCTTCTTTCAACTACTCGATTCTGCTGTGGAGATCTAACAACTGATGTCTGATGTGTAATTCCAACATCTTCAAAATAAGTTCTTAACTCCTGATTAGTGAATTCAGTGCCGTTGTCTGTTCTTACAACCCTTACTGGAGTTTGAAGAAGTACTTGAATACGTTTAAAAAAGGTGATGATGATGCCTGGTGCTTCGTCTTTTGATCTCAGAAACTTAACCCATGTATATCTCGAATAATCATCGACGATAACAAGAATATACTTTTTTTCATTAATGCTTTCAACTCTCATTGGGCCACATAATTCCATGTGCAACATATGCAACCTTGCTTCCGAACTAGGTACGGGTTTGGGTTTATATGATGCTCTTTTGCTTTTTCCTTGTTCGCATGATGGACATAAGTGATCCTTGGTGTATTTGAACTTTGGAAGTCCGTTGACGATGTTGTCTTTGGCAAGATTGTTGATGGTGTCAAAATTGAGATGGGATAACCGTCTGTGCCACAACCAGGACTGAGTTCCAGATGTGCGTGTCATAAGACATATTGGTGATGAAGAGGCCATTTTGTTGATGTCGATAGCATACAAGTTTGTATCACGATTCCCAGTTAGGAGATCAGTGCCATCCAAGTTTCTAACGAAGCAAGCATTTTTCCTAAAAGCAACCTCTAAATCTGCATCACAGAACTGCCCGACTGAAAACAAATTGTGTCCCAACCCTTCGACATAGTAAACCCGAGTGATCAAATAATTTCCAAAAGGTAGATCTCCATATCCCATGATAGCTGCTACATGATCATTTCCGAAACGTACGGTTCCCATGAATTTCCAGACGAAATTGATCAGCAGCTTCAGATTCCCGGTCATGTGCTTGGAGCAACCCGAGTCGACGATCCAAAGACAAATTTCGATAACCTGCCAGTTACAGAAAAAGAATATTGTGGAAACCGTTTTGATTTTGGTTCCTTTGGGTTAGAGGTAAAATCCTGATCACACTCAGAGAGGTTATCTACAGGGAAGTCTGGTTTATCACTCATTGTACCATTCTGGAGTGTGTAAGTTCTACCTGTGGGTTTCCAAATATCATCCCTAAAGTATACACGTTGGTTCTTGTCAGTAGTGTAAAGCCTAAGTTTTGCAACTAGTCTTCCTACTCGTTTAGCGTAAGTACTTTTTGGGACGTTCTTCTTAACAGGCTTATCATTCACATTCTTAGAAACACAATCATCTTGAACGTTTAAAGATTTCTTGCAAGTTAAACAAAGAGATTCAACACATTCATTAGACTTAGCAAGTTTCATAGGTTCAGTACATTCAGATGAAATGTCTTCCTTATTCAAAAGCTGTAAATTCCTAGGGTGTTCTTCTACTTTCTTCTCTTTATTCAAGCTACTACTCCTAGAGGCAGTCGAGACTCTATTGTTCCTTGTATTGCTCTTAGGCTTTAGTCTGCTGCTCCTAGAGGTGCTTTCTAGTCCTGTAGAAGGTAAGTCACACGCATTAGGATTCACATTTTTATGAAGGGAGGTGGTTTCAGCTTTCCTAGTCTCTTTAGAGTGCTTTTCTAAACTTATGTCGTTTGTTCCATATGTTTTAGATGTGGAGGCAGACGCATTAGTGGTACTCATCTTAAAAAGGCCAGGTGCTAAAACTTTTGGTTTCTCGATAACCGCTTTTCCCTTATCAACGTTTCGTTTAGGTAGGGCAGGTGGAGTGACTGGTTTTGATGAAACATTTTTCTCATTGATTGTTGGAGGAGGCATAGAAACAGACACTTTTGGTTTGGAAACCGGTTTGGGAACATTTGCTTTCTCCGCAGTCAATGGTTTTTTAATCACAGTTTCCACTACCTTTCCTTTTTGACTTTCCAGCTGAGCCCTCAAAAGATCATTTTTCGCTTTCATGTCATTGTAGGCACGCTCATACGACAATTTGTCATATTTGCATTCCTCAGTTTTGCGATCAAGTTGTTTAAAATATGAGACATTTTCTTTTTCAAGTTTCATGAGAGCTTTTTCATATTTTGAAACAATTTCGGAGGTCTCAGACTGGAGTCTTTCATGATCTTCAACAGAATATGTTTGCAAAATGATGGACATAATATCAGTAGTCAGAACATCTTCGAAGAGAGAGTCATTTAGATTTTCCAAAATTTTGATGTGTTCAACACTTTCATTAGCTTGCTTTACCAGGGATTTATGGTCCTTGACAAAGTCAGTTGTTTCTTTCAAAAAGGCTTGTTCAAAATGAATTACCCTTGAGTTGATGTTAGTCAGTTGAGGGGCAATTTGAGTTTCAAAAAACTTTTTCTGTTCAATATCAAAACTATTAAACCAGATGTTTGTTGTAATATTGGTTTTAGTTTTCACTGTCTCTTGAAGATCCGCAATTCTAGTTTTCACATTTTCCAAAATACTTCTCGCATCACTTGTGTTAAAAGGATTGTTTGAATACATTTGTTCAATGTTCGAAAGAGAATTGGAGAAAACAACTGGTTTTGAAACAGATTTTGAAATTGGTGTTGACACTTTGTTTGAAACACTTGGTTTGGTGGAAAACGTTGACTTTTCTTTTTGAGAAACAAAAGGAATACCATTAATTTTGTTCCATTTATTATAATCAATAGGTTTGATTTCCGGATGATTTTGTTTCATTTTTGATCTACTCTCCTCAGATAGTTCCAACGTTTCAAGAGAATCATGCACAATTATAGGTTCATGCAAAGGTTTTCCATTGTGCAACACATTCTGAGATTTCTGAGCTTTCTTGAGAAACGAAGAAGGGTCGTTACCAAGAGCCATTTTATGTGAAGTATGAAAACGTTGATTTACTTGGTTAGAAAGCATCTTGTTTGATTTAGCTGAATGACCCGTTGTAAGAAGCAAATTGTCCAATGTTTTGATTTTTTCCGTTTTATCAAGAATTTCATCAAGAAGAGAATCTTCTCGTTTTGAAAAATCAGCAATCAATTGTTTCTTCTCTTTTTCAAGATCAGAAAACAGTGCTTTTTGTTTAGAAAGTTGGTCATTTAGATCAGAAATTTCCTTGTTTAAAGATTTTATTTTCAAGTTCAAATTCACATCAAGTGTATCATACTTGAGTTGCAATTGTTTTTCTCTTAAAACAGAATCTCGATAACCAATTTCTAATTCGGACATTTTGTTTGTATGAAATACATAGGCTTTGGCGTGCTCCTTGTAACTCTCAAGCTCAGCGGTCAATTTCTTATTTGCGGCCTTAACCTCGCGATTGACCTTACTCACTTTTTCAATTTCAATGCCACAATTATTTATTAATGATTCAAAATAGGCACGTGTTTCCTCATCAGTCTCAGTATTTTGTGCCACACAGTCTCCACTAGGATCCACATCTGGAGTTTCAGAGTTAGTATTGCTACAACTCGGATTGTCCAGGTATGTATCATAAGTAGGTGCTGGCGTCACAGAATGTTGTTCGTCATGAGTAAACACATCAAATATGACATTGTTATAGCATGGATCAATGATTGGTACCTCAGATACGGCGTTGGCGTCATAGACAGGAGGTGCTTCCGAGTAGAGTCGTACTTAGTCTCCTGAAGATTTGCCATGAAGATGCAGTTCGCATAGATTTCCTCGAGGTCTTCCAAATCATCCATAATAGCCATAAAGTCATGTTCCTCAGCACTCAACTGAAATCCAGTGCGTTCCTTTTGTACCAACAGGACAGTTTTCTGAAGATACTCAAGATCGTTCTTGTGCGGCTTAGTAGGACAATTCCTTGCCATGTGACCCATTCCTTGACAGTTATAACACTTAATCTGATTACCCTGATTCACATTTCCATGATTCCCAACGACTGGAGCTGCAACATTCCGATTCTGATTACCCACTGCTCTATTCCTAACATTCTGTCTCATCTGATTACCCTGATATGGAACCGGCTGATTACCCATACGAAATCCAGTAGCATATCCCTGCTGATTCCCAATAACTCCAACCATTTGACCTTGATTACCCATATTCACACCCGGCTGTGCAATTTGCCTGTTGTGAGTGTTTGATGAAATCCTTTGGTTGTTGTTAGGTGGTGTGGAATAGCGACTTTTGAGTGCGTTACCCAAGAAAGAGTATATTTGTTGCAAGGTCGCTTCTGGGTCAGTTTCAGGATCAGTGATTCCTTGTTGGGTATTGTTGATCTGGATAGAATTGTTGTTGTGGTTGTGGAATGTATTGCTGCAAGTTGTTGTTGTTGGAAGATGATGAAGCTTGTTGTTGTGTATTCACTGAAGGTTGAGTCTTTGCAATGAGTGCCAATGGATCATGATTCTTTGCCAATCTTTCTTTCCTGACTTCATTCACTTCAGCTTGGTTTTTTTTCAGAAAATCATTCAGTTGATCAAAGTTCACCTGATGTAAGTCTTTTGTTTGGTTGACAATAGTGACATATTGGTATGTGCTAAAACACATACCTTTTCATTATCAAAATAGACCCAAAATAACCAAGAAAGAGCCGTTTATTGCTAATATTTGTGGTTTTCTTGAGTTTGTGCTTGTGCAGGTATGGATATGTAAAAACACGCAAAAAGGAACCAAATCAGACGTAAATCCGAGCACGAGAGATTAAGAGAGCTTAAGCCGAACCGGAAGAGCAAAATTGAGCATTTATGATGATTTTATTCTCCGAGGATGATTTTTGGAAGAAATGACCAAGTTTGAAGAAATGTCAAGAATGGCCCCTCAAGTTTGAGCAATTGGCAAAAGTGACCCTTGAAGATTCAGAAAGTTGCTAATTGGCCCTTGGTTTATTTGAAGATTGACAAAGATGGTCCTTGGAAGATAATTTCAGATTTACTAGATTGGTCCCTCAAATATCCGAATATACTACTTTGGTCCCTATGGTTACCTTTGGGTAATAATACTAGTCCAAATATAAATCCTTAATCCATTATCCATTCCACAAATAAACCTTACACGGCCCAATCTCAAAATCCTTTGCCTGGCCCAATCCTAAACAAAACCCGGCCACATTATTAAACCATCCAACCCGATTCCACCTATTGGACCCTGGTCAAGCTACCCAACGACCCGTCAACACCTTTTGAAATACTATAAAAAAAACCAAACGCGCTCTACAGTGACCTTCTTCCCCAAACACACCCAATTACCACCACCCACCAATTTACCCAAACACCCAACATAGTACTTAGAATCTATCCCATCTTTTAGACCTCTGATGTGTCAGATAAGCTTACCTACGTGGCCAAATGGAAGCATTCCATTGGATACGACACCTCATCAAGACAAATGGAGCATTTTGATTGGTGCTATGACAAGACAATGAATGTGTGGCTGTAATGGGACTTCTAGGCTCTTCCAAAGGCATCCCAAGGCCTCTCCAACATCTGCTATATATAGACCTCTTAGCTCACATTGTAATTTGTCCAATTTCTCAAGTCTTAGAGGAATTTTGGCCTTTTATTTCCTGTCCTTTTAAATGCTTTATTAGTGTAATTGTTAATTTACATTGTAATCTCTTTCAAAATTTTGTAATCTGTTTCCATCTTTTATGCAATTTCATCTTTTAAGCTCTTTTCTCAAATTCATCTTTCAAGGGTACTTATGATTGAATAATGTTCACTAGTTCTTGTTTATGTTAATCATTAGCTAATAAAAGTTCATTGTTAGTTTATGTTTAATGAGTTGCTCTTAATTCTCAGTTTTGAAAAAAAGTCAACATAAGTCAAACGGGTAAAATTTGAGAGTCAAATCAGTTGGTTTCAATTTCTGTTTTAAAATTGTTGTTTGAGTAAGCTTAATATCAGTTTTAGACATAATCTCATCAGGTTTTTGTAGTTTTAATGCATTTTGGTTTTATAAAGGGGTGTTTGGATTAGCCTTAAACCTTAGGTTCTAAGCCATGTAGAAGCATGGAATCTGGTCTAGTTTAGTAGTATCATTGGTTTTAAAGTTGTCTCAAGTAAAACTTCAAATCTCAACTCTCATTTTGTGTCCTAATGAGTTCTAGCTAAAATCTGTCTTAGATCATTTTTCTGTCACAAAAGCATCATTTATTCTCATCTTCAATGTAGGAGTTAGAGGTTTTAATCCTGTTGATTCTGGTTTTTAAGTGAAATTGGAATACAAGCTTACTGATATATAAGTATCATTCATCTATAAGCTGTTTTGTGTAGTGGAAATTTGAATTTGATTGCTCATTTTATTTCTGTCTTACTGCATCAGGTTCTCCTTTTTGTCCCACTTTCAGCAGTCTCCATGTGATTATATGCTAGAACATTTGATGTTAGGACTTGGCATTTAGTTTCTCTAATAGCTTAGGATTATAGCTTAACCTGGTTTGCTCTTATTTCCCCTTAGGTGCTTATAGGATTAGCTTATCAAGGCCTGCAACTTTCTGTTTCTGCATCACTTTCTGCACATTAGCAACCTGTCCCAATATGCAGCCTTCTTGTTTGATATTTATCTTCTTCATTACTAGACCACATAAGCTGTAATTTTGGATATATAATCTCTGCTAGGTGGGCTTGAGATCTCCACTTTTAGTTTTCACTTCAACTTATTGAATAAGCAGTTACAACTGCTTAAACAGTGGGGTCATGTCACACTTTTGTTGAATTAGCATTTAGCTTAAATTCTTGGTCATCTGCTTATTAGGAGTTAGGAGTAGCTTGAATTAGTTGCTATTAGCTTATCTCAGCCTACATTAGCCTCAGTTATAGTTTGGTAGCTTAACTTACTCTTTAGCTTATTTTCAATGGCTTATTAATAAGCAGTTTACACATCAGTTGCATTTTCTTCCACATAAGACCATGTTTTTATATTTTTTATAGCTTTAGAAATAGATTTTAGAATTTCCCTGAATTTTTCATAATTTTTAGTTACTGTTTGCTATTTTTCTTTATTTAAATTAGTTTTTAATCACTTTTAAATACCTTTAATTGCAATTAATTCAGAAAAAGATCCAAAAAATAAATTTTCAATTTTCCCAGTTTAAGAAAAATATAAAAAGCATAAAAAATATTTTTTCCCTATTTTTCCTCTTTTATTTGGTATTTTTCATAATATTAATTAGATTTAAATAGATTTAAATTCATAGAAAATAGGAAATTAATCAGAAAATTACAAAAATAGTTTTGAAAAGTCTTTTATGATATTTTAGATTTTTGAAAAGTAATTTCATATTTTTCCCTCTCTCTTTCATAATTTTTAGTTATTTAGTCTTATTTTTAAAGTTAAAAATTAATTTTTAATTAGAATAAAATTCAAGAAAATTCCTAAAAAATAGTTTTAATTCATAATTAGTTTTCTAATATCATTTTTAGAGTAAAAGTAATTTTAGGTTATTTTTAGGAGTTAGATTAGACGTAGTTGTATTTTTATCGCGTTTCGTTTAAATCCCGTATTTGCGTTTTAGTGTAGATTTGAGTAGTTTGCCTTAATTCTTAGGATTTCCCATAGATTTTAGTTCCTTATGCTTTCCTTATCCCGTAGTTTAGAATACTTCATATGATCCCCGTTTCTCATTCGAATCCCGATTATCGAGACGTGAGTTGGAAATTCCATTCAACCCTCGTTCGGAACGATCTCGGTGCTCAAACCTAACACGTTTGAGTTACCCCTATACTACTTCTTCTCGTATTATTGGTCAGTGTCTGAGCCGTTTTAAGTTTCTTACGGTTAGTCATTCACAAGTGGCTAGCTTCTGGAAGATTCTTCTGGAAGATTCTTACGGTTAATCATCTTTATCCTCTAAACCGACAATTCTTTCCTCTTATCCCTTTATATGTTTAATTCTAATGGCGGACACGCGTACGATGTCGGAATTGCTCCAAGTACCCACCGAGGGTTTCGAAGATGCTATCGTTGTACCGGAGAATTTTTCCGAAAATTTCGAGATACAAACCGGTTTAATTCAACTAGTTATGTCAAAACCATTCTATGGTTTCGAGAGGGACGATCCCTATGCTCACATCCGATGGTTTGATAATTTAATTTCGACTATACAATATAAGGATGTTCCTCATGACACAATTAAGTTGATGTTATTCTCATTTTCTCTCGAGGGAGCAGCCCGGAATTGGCTCGATAAAGAACCCCCTCGATCGATCACTGCTTGGGAAGATCTCGTTTCAAAATTTGTAAATCGTTTCTTTCCTTATTCTAAAACGATAAACCTTAAGAACGAAATTACAAACTTCCAGCAACGTTTTGATGAAAGTTTTGGTGAGGCATGGGAAATATTCAAAGATCTCCTACGAAAATGCCCACATCTTGGTTTTTCGGAATTACTCCAGATCGATATATTCTACAATGCTTTAACACAAACCAATCAAGATTCACTTAATACAGCCGCCGGTGGCAATATCTTGTATCGTACCCCAAGGGATATATTGACGATCATCGAGAACAAATCGAAAGTTCCGACATCAAGAAATAAACCGGTTAAGATGGCTGAGCTTACCTATGATATTCGATGCATGAAGGAAAAACCAGAGCCCGTTGATACCGTCTCCAAAAGATGTGATTATTGTGGTGGTCCCCATCCTTTTTACGATTGTCAAGCCTCCGATAACGATGTCTACAATACTACAACAACCCAATATTGCAAGACTTTCGTTTTCGATGATGATGAGGACTCCATTCAAATGAAAGAATATTATAAGAGTTTGCCGGCTGAAACCACTCTCGTCTCCGAGTCTTTCATTTCCGACTCTTCCCCTTCACTCACGCCGGATGAGAGAAGTGACGTTCTTTTGGAAGAGGTCGATGATCATGTTTCTTCAAACATTGTTGAACCCGTTGACTCTCTCATAATGGGGGATGAGCATCCTAGTACTATTCCGGAAACGGAAGCGTCTAATGTTGAGATTCTTATCCCAAGCCCAAGAGAGTCTGGGGTTGTTGTTATTTTGTGATGAGCCTTCTCTTGATATTTCAAATGATCATGTTGAGATGTTCTCCGATTCTGATAACGATTCTTATGGAGACATCGATTTTGTCGACGATTTACCTTCTGAGCCCGACATAGAAGAAGAAAATGATTTTGAGCCAGAAGAAGAAGAGATTGAGCCCGATAATATAGAGATCGAGGATGAAGTATTACGTGAAACATTGTCAAATGTTTATCTTCTCATTTCCAAAATTGAAGCCCTTAACAATAATTCAAGTTCGCCTCCTATCTCCGTTAAAGATAGTGATTTCTCTCCCGAGCTTGAGACTTTCCGATTTGATGGAGAGATTAGTGGCAGTCCCACTATTGATGATGTTTATCCTCCGATTCTTGAGCGATTCTACTTCGATGTTGATATGAACAAGGTTTTGAACGAGATTTCCGATACTCCGACAAATGACCCGATCATTGAGGATGCTATCGATGACTTGATACCACCGGGTATTGAGGATGTTATGCATTATCCCGAGGGGGATATAGTTGTTCTTGATGGTTCTCTTGACTCCCCTTCTTCTGATGAGTCCACCATCACTTATCCCGTTGAGCCTTTATGTAAAGACAAAATTTTTAAACCTGGGATATTCATTGATGAGCTTTATGCTAAAACCGTTTTTCGAGATAAGGATCCTCTCTTGGATGCCTTCATGTTTGAGCCTTTAAGTCTTACACCTCCTTTCCATGAGCTCCCGTCTTTCTTGGAGTTTTCTCATTGTGATCCGTCATTCCTTCGTCCACCCGCAAAACCGCCGGATGATGGATCATTCTTTCATAATATACCTTATGTGCTGCAGCCCGACACTTTCTTCTCCACCCATCCCGCCCAGTCTCATTCTTTCAGGAATGAGGACACCGTTTTTGACCCTGGTATCTCTACCACTTTCTTCCCCAAGGACAAATGAATTCGGGGACGAGTCAGGCTAGCGACTCGTTGAAGAAAAACAGTAGCGCTTCGTGGGAGGCACCCCATGCTTATCCATCTATCTTCTTTCTATTTTCTAATAAGTGACGTGAAGGGGTCTGCCTCTTCGATTTCTCGTGTTTGGTTGTTTGTGATGTTGTGTTTAGGATGTTCCCGATATGAAGACTCTCGTGCTCGAAGTTTGTCATTTTCTCCACTCGAGTTTCATGATCGATGCTGATGGAAATCCGATATCCTAATCTTATCGACTAACGTTTATCTTCTAGCATACTTAATAAACGGCTTTTAGATTTTCGTGATACCCTTGCTTTAAACATTGAGGACAATGTTTCGTTCTAGTCTGGGGTAGGGTAATCTTCGATTTGATTTGACCGCACTTGCTTATTTTTGTTGTGTTTCTCTCGCAACCCCGTTTTTCCTTATAAAATGAAAAAAATTGTGCAAAAATGTGAAAATTTAAAAAATTTTTGTAAGCTTTTGTTAAGTCTTTTTGATTGAAAATTTGGCTAGTCTCTTAGACAAGAAGCTATAAAATGCGAATTCTAGCTCACAAGGCCAAGATTTTGCAAGTTTCCCTGAGTGACTCTAAATATGCATGACTTGATTTCATTATACGAAGCATTTGCTAAGTTAATATATGTTTTGATACCTTGTTGACTTTCCGCTGGTGAGAGTAGGAATAGAATTCTGACTTGACCGGGCGTGTTGAGCCCTAGCTTGTTCCCTTAACCATAGGTAATCTAAAAATTATCGGCTAAGCATCTACGGATCTCATTATTTGGGATTTTAAATTTGGAGAGATCGAGAAATGATAGAGTTACTTATGAGTTTAGATGCTAAGCGTGGAGTAGTTGGTTCTCTTTAGAGCCCATCGAAGGTACTTATGGCTTTTTGTTCCCACAAAATTGTTTCACCCCATATCTGTCTAAATAATTAGAGATGTTGAGTTTTTGGCGATAGTTAGTTCTTTATCTTCTTAAAAGAATCTTTGTTTTAAAAATTGGGTACACATCAAGGTTCCGTAATAAATAAATGAGTAATCAGTGATAAGTGATAATGTAATAAGTAAAGTTGTGAGCTGCGGTGTCGAGATCGGACCCTTGGATCTTTAGCCGGGATTGAGTGAGGTCTTAGCCTAGCCAGCCGGGATCCTCATTTCATGAAGCCTATAGTCTTGTAATTACCCCGTGAAGCTCCGTGGTTCATAGCTCATATAAATAAAAGTAAAAGTTCATGTTAAAATAAATAAAAAAAAAAAAAAAAAAAAAAAAAATGTTGAAAAATGAAAATGGAAAAGTCAAAAATATAATAAAAATTCCTTGATGTGGACCTCATTTTTACGACAATGGTTTTTGAGAGAAGGCGGATAACTAATTATCGACTTAGCTTTGTATCTTTATCGGAATAAAAGTTATCGAAACGAGAATTTGAAGAAATTCATTTCTCACAAAAATAAAAAATCTAGAGGAAAATAGGAAAATGGGAACAAAAGGTATTTACACAAGTAACTTCCATGGGTAGTGTTAGCATCTAGAGTCATATGTAACAATGATTTCGGTTTTACGCTTAGTTTGGGACTTGTGAAAAATCAGGGACGATGTATTCTATCCGTATGGTCACTTCACGCTGTGTTGTGTTTCTTACTCCGTGATCCTAACGTGTCGTTTGAAAAATGTTGGAGTTATTGATCGACTTGAAAGTTCAACAAACCGTCATTCATAATCGGAATGTGCTTAATTGTAATATCTATATATATGAATTAAAAGGTAAACGGGGCGTTTTTAGAATTAAGGCTTTCTTAATCTCTTTTGAGGAACATTGACTACTTCTTCTCTAATTGGTTTGTCTAAACTGTTTTAAGTTTCTTACGGTTAGTCATTCACAAGTGGCTAGCTTGTGTGAGATAACTTGACGGTTTGGACATATCAATGGTTTAGTAGAAAGAGATTGAAATCCTTGGTTTTAGAAGCGTGAGTTGATTGCATTGCGTGAGAGCACGGCAATAGTCTCGTCTGGGGTATTTTGGTATGTGCTAAAACACATACCTTTTCATTATCAAAATAGACCCAAAATAACCAAGAAAGAGCCGTTTATTGCTAATATTTGTGGTTTTCTTGAGTTTGTGCTTGTGCAGGTATGGATATGTAAAAACACGCAAAAAGGAACCAAATCAGACGTAAATCCGAGCACGAGAGATTAAGAGAGCTTAAGCCGAGCCGGAAGAGCAAAATTGAGCATTTATGATGATTTTATTCTCCGAGGATGATTTTTGGAAGAAATGACCAAGTTTGAAGAAATGTCAAGAATGGCCCCTCAAGTTTGAGCAATTGGCAAAAGTGACCCTTGAAGATTCAGAAAGTTGCTAATTGGCCCTTGGTTTATTTGAAGATTGACAAAGATGGTCCTTGGAAGATAATTTCAGATTTACTAGATTGGTCCCTCAAATATCCGAATATACTACTTTGGTCCCTATGGTTACCTTTGGGTAATAATACTAGTCCAAATATAAATCCTTAATCCATTATCCATTCCACAAATAAACCTTACACGGCCCAATCTCAAAATCCTTTGCCTGGCCCAATCCTAAACAAAACCCGGCCACATTATTAAACCATCCAACCCGATTCCACCTATTGGACCCTGGTCAAGCTACCCAACGACCCGTCAACACCTTTTGAAATACTATAAAAAAAACCAAACGCGCTCTACAGTGACCTTCTTCCCCAAACACACCCAATTACCACCACCCACCAATTTACCCAAACACCCAACATAGTACTTAGAATCTATCCCATCTTTTAGACCTCTGATGTGTCAGATAAGCTTACCTACGTGGCCAAATGGAAGCATTCCATTGGATACGACACCTCATCAAGACAAATGGAGCATTTTGATTGGTGCTATGACAAGACAATGAATGTGTGGCTGTGATGGGACTTCTAGGCTCTTCCAAAGGCATCCCAAGGCCTCTCCAACATCTGCTATATATAGACCTCTTAGCTCACATTGTAATTTGTCCAATTTCTCAAGTCTTAGAGGAATTTTGGCCTTTTATTTCCTGTCCTTTTAAATGCTTTATTAGTGTAATTGTTAATTTACATTGTAATCTCTTTCAAAATTTTGTAATCTGTTTCCATCTTTTATGCAATTTCATCTTTTAAGCTCTTTTCTCAAATTCATCTTTCAAGGGTACTTATGATTGAATAATGTTCACTAGTTCTTGTTTATGTTAATCATTAGCTAATAAAAGTTCATTGTTAGTTTATGTTTAATGAGTTGCTCTTAATTCTCAGTTTTGAAAAAAAGTCAACATAAGTCAAACGGGTAAAATTTGAGAGTCAAATCAGTTGGTTTCAATTTCTGTTTTAAAATTGTTGTTTGAGTAAGCTTAATATCAGTTTTAGACATAATCTCATCAGGTTTTTGTAGTTTTAATGCATTTTGGTTTTATAAAGGGGTGTTTGGATTAGCCTTAAACCTTAGGTTCTAAGCCATGTAGAAGCATGGAATCTGGTCTAGTTTAGTAGTATCATTGGTTTTAAAGTTGTCTCAAGTAAAACTTCAAATCTCAACTCTCATTTTGTGTCCTAATGAGTTCTAGCTAAAATATGTCTTAGATCATTTTTCTGTCACAAAAGCATCATTTATTCTCATCTTCAATGTAGGAGTTAGAGGTTTTAATCCTGTTGATTCTGGTTTTTAAGTGAAATTGGAATACAAGCTTACTGATATATGAGTATCATTCATCTATAAGCTGTTTTGTGTAGTGGAAATTTGAATTTGATTGCTCATTTTATTTCTGTCTTACTGCATCAGGTTCTCCTTTTTGTCCCACTTTCAGCAGTCTCCATGTGATTATATGCTAGAACATTTGATTTTAGGACTTGGCATTTAGTTTCTCTAATAGCTTAGGATTATAGCTTAACCTGGTTTGCTCTTATTTCCCCTTAGGTGCTTATAGGATTAGCTTATCAAGGCCTGCAACTTTCTGTTTCTGCATCACTTTCTGCACATTAGCAACCTGTCCCAGTATCCAGCCTTCTTGTTTGATCTTTATCTTCTTCATTACTAGACCACATAAGCTGTAATTTTGGATATATAATCTCTGCTAGGTGGGCTTGAGATCTCCACTTTTAGTTTTCACTTCAACTTATTGAATAAGCAGTTACAACTGCTTAAACAGTGGGGTCAGGTCACACTTTTGTTGAATTAGCATTTAGCTTAAATTCTTGGTCATCTGCTTATTAGGAGTTAGGAGTAGCTTGAATTAGTTGCTATTAGCTTATCTCAGCCTACATTAGCCTCATTTATAGTTTGGTAGCTTAACTTACTCTTTAGCTTATTTTCAATGGCTTATTAATAAGCAGTTTACACATCAGTTGCATTTTCTTCCACATAAGACCATGTTTTTATATTTTTTATAGCTTTAGAAATAGATTTTAGAATTTCCCTGAATTTTTCATAATTTTTAGTTACTGTTTGCTATTTTTCTTTATTTAAATTAGTTTTTAATCACTTTTAAATACCTTTAATTGCAATTAATTCAGAAAAAGTTCCAAAAAATAAAATTTCAATTTTCCCAGTTTAAGAAAAATATAAAAAGCATAAAAAATATTTTTTCCCTATTTTTCCTCTTTTATTTGGTATTTTTCATAATATTAATTAGATTTAAATAGATTTAAATTCATAGAAAATAGGAAATTAATCAGAAAATTACAAAAATAGTTTTGAAAAGTCTTTTATGATATTTTAGATTTTTGAAAAGTAATTCCATATTTTTCCCTCTCTCTTTCATAATTTTTAGTTATTTAGTCTTATTTTTAAAGTTAAAAATTAGTTTTTAATTAGAATAAAATTCAAGAAAATTCCTAAAAAATAGTTTTAATTCATAATTAGTTTTCTAATATCATTTTTAGAGTAAAAGCAATTTTAGGTTATTTTTAGGAGTTAGATTAGACGTAGTTGTATTTTTATCGCGTTTCGTTTAAATCCCGTATTTGCGTTTTAGTGTAGATTTGAGTAGTTTGCCTTAATTCTTAGGATTTCCCATAGATTTTAGTTCCTTATGCTTTCCTTATCCCGTAGTTTAGAATATATCATTTTATCCCCTTATCTTATTCAAATCCCGATTATTGAGACGTGAGTTGGAAATTCCATTCAACCCTCGTTCGGAACGATCTCGGTGCTCAAACCTAATACGTTTGAGTTACCCCCATACTACTTCTTCTCTTATTATTGGTCAGTGTCCGAGCCGTTTTAAGTTTCTTACGGTTAGTCATTCACAAGTGGCTAGCTTGTGTGAGTAAAGCTTGACGTTGTCTCGATGTTGATATCACATATCGTCCCCATTCTTCTGGAAGATTGTTCAGGAACTTGATGTTTTGAACGATAGTTCTGGGTGTCAGCTTGTTTCTGATTAGCTCATTCATCAAAGTGCAAAACCTTCCATAGTAGGATTCAATGGATTCTCCTGGTGTAGATGTGAACTTTTCCCATTCAGTTAGCAACTTGTTCTCCATGTCTTGATGACCAATTTCTGTTCCATGACAAAGTCGTCTGACACGTTCCCACATATCGAAAGCAGTTTCACAACTGTCTACCGCAACAAAGATGTCAATTGGTAAACCCAGTTGGATAATATGAATTCCCATGTCATCTGCTTCGACTTGTTTCTGATCCTCTGCAGTGTATTCAGATTCGTATTGAAGACGAGAAGATGGTGCGACGGGAGGTGTTGCATCTGCATTTCTAGGTACATGAACTTGTCGAGGCTTGAAGGGTCCATCCTGAATGGATTTAATCATGAGTTTGCCATTAGGTTTGGTCTTGATGTAACGGAGCATTCGACTTGTCCATTGAAGATAACCACCTTTTGCCAACATAGGAGGTCGGTTTTCGGCACCGGCTGCATGAATGTCTTGTTGAGCTGCCATTGATGAAGGTATGTTATGATAAAGTTGATGTAGGATCGATTCAACGATAAAGGAGTTGTGGTTGATGATGATTAAGCTCGGTTGAGGTGTTTCTGAAAGTCGTACTCGTAACCTTAGTTCTTAAAAACATTTCGCCCAAAATTTGAAATTCACTATAAAAATCAATTCTAAGGTCGTATGAAAAATTTGAGTTATGACAATTTTGACGCCAAAATTTGACCTAAAAAATTTGAATTTGGGTCCAAAAATTTGAATTTTTGACCAAAATTTTCCAAGTTAAACCAAAATTTGAATCTCGCGTAAAAATTGAACGTTTAGTCTCCTCAAAAATTTAAATTTTACTCAAGTTTTCCCGCCAAAAAACTCTATGCGTAGAAAGAGCTTAGGCGTAGAAACAGGAAGTTACGAGTAGATGAGGCTTAGGCGTAGGATCTTATGCGTAGGAAGCTTAGGCGTAGGATCTTAAGCGTAGGATCTTAGGCGTAGGATCTTAGGTGTAGGATTCCTTAGGCGTAGGAAATTCTTATGCGTAAACAGTATCTTACGCGTAACCTTAAGCTTATGCGTAGACAAAAAGTTACTCGTAAACCTTACGCGTAATTGTGAAGTTATGCGTAGAGTTACTCGTAAGCTTTTAGCTTATGTGTAAACTATGGTTAAGAACCAAAAATCCTTTACACTGTCACAGCGTAAGGGATATCCAAAAGTCGAAGTGTTCCACAAACTTATCCAAGTGAGGGAAGCACTAAGTCACCGTTTAAGCTCGAAGAAACTTCACCAAAAAGTTACGAGTAGAAGCTTATGCGTAGTTGACTTTCTTACGAGTAGAACTAGGGTTTTGACCTACTCGTAAAAAAATTTCAATGATTCAACCGATTTCTCTTACACAGATAGCCTTTAAAACACTCGAATAACCCAAAAATGTTGACCTTTTTCACCCAAAGTGCTTAGAAAAGTTACGAGTAGAAATGACCAATGAAACAAAATGAGTTTAAAAAACGTATCTAAACTCGTAAAGCTTGAAACTTTTTACGAAAAACTAAAACTTTAACACCAAATAAACCTTAAACCACAAGAATCTTGAATTTTTTGGTGAAAAAATGAAAGCTTTAAGCGTATCAAAAGTGTAAAAACGTGAGCTTTACGAACAGTACCAAAACTTCCAAAACAAACACAAACACTCCTAAACCATTGTTAGGCGATTGATACCAATTGTAGGACCACTACGATATATCAACCTTATCACAAAATACCCACGTTAACCAAAGTTATGCGTAGAACTCGTGAAACCCAAACACAAACATATGCGTAAAACAAAGAAGGAAAGATTAAGAGAGATGGTGACTTGATGTTTACATAAAAACCGTGTATATGTTGTGAATAAGATATGCAAACAATAAGTTGTATATTCCTTGAGAGAGAAAATACACACACACACACACACACTTTCAAGCACACCCCTCAAATGACCATTTGAGGGGTATTTATAGTACAAGAGGTTTGTTGCCCTAAAGGCTTTCCATGGGCTTTTCGTGGACTTGGATTGGGCTTGGGATGCTTAAGCTTATACACGGCTTAACATACCTTATCATTTAACCAATTAGCTTAGCCCAATCCACGAGCCCATTGACTATTCTATCACGATATCTAACACACGTTACAAAGTTCCTAATCGTGAATGACCATCACTTCTAATAAAACTATTAAGGCTAACAGACCTCAACCTAACCTTATCATCCTTATATCACCATGCATAAAGTAAAGTTGGTCGGTCTTTAGATATAGTTTTTCCGCCTTGAAACCAATTGAAAACCATTTAAAAAATCAATCAAGATACTTGTGATATAAAATCAAAGTATTTTGTATCTTAATTGTTTTGATATTTTAGAAATGCTCCCCCTCAACATATGCATAAAATTCAGAAATTGTTTTGCACATGGAGGCAAGAGATCTTTGAAATCGTTAGATTAAGAATGAAAGGTCCAATCTTTTGATTAACATTTTCTAAAATGATCATCATCACTTCCCAATCAATTTGAGTAGATAAAACATTTTGAGGAAGGATGAGGTTTTCAAAAGTTTGCTCCCCCTCAATATGTGCCTCGAAGTTTGAAAGAGTTTTGCACATATTAGAGGGAACCTGCACTTAGAGACAATTCAATCACGTTTCAATAATTTAAGGTTTAAAGTAGATGCTCCCCCTCAACATGTGTATTGAAAATTTGAAATCGTTTGTCACATGCGGGGAGGAAAACTTGCTAAACACTTATGAACCCATTTGTCGAATTATCAGTTTAAATCCAATTTAAATCACAAATTCTCCCCCGATCACATTTATCAAATCATTTGAGATTTGTGATCTCTGTAGATTTAAATTGATTTTGAAAGCTTTTAAGGAGAATTGTGACTTAATTATGAAAAAAGTTTTAACTGATATGGATCGGATTTTGAGACTTTAAACTCCATAGATTAAACATGCATGATTTTCTTTTGAAAACAATTGTATGACAAATAACCTTTTGATTTAATTGAAATCATTCTACCCCTCAATCAATGACATAAGTTGTTGATTGGGAGATAGATATTTTAACAAAAGTTAAGTCCAGATGATTTACAAAAATAGAGTACGAGTTATTTTTCAAAGCAATTAGTTTTCATTAGATTGAAAGAAATTGTTTATAGAATCAGAGCATGAGATTTGAAAAAGCAAGATAAAACATGGCTCTGTTCTTTCTTTGAAAAGCGGGTTACTGCCTAAAATGACAATAAACCATATATTTCACTTTCTCCCAAAAATATTTTTTGATTTTTTTTTTTTTTTAAACTGACAGCACAAAGACCGTAGATATTAATCGAATCAAGAAAGATATGACAAAAAGACAATATTTTTGAGATTTTTCGAGTTTTTCAGATTTTTATGGATTTTATGAAAGATTTTATATTTTTCTATTTGCTTTTTGTAGGTTTTGTAATTTTATATTTTGCTTTTTGAATAAATATGTACACAGAGATGGATGAAGAAAGACCTGAACTCCTCGACTTCCTCTTGAAGACGTTTGAGTGTTTCTGGTTGAAGGCTTTTCAAGCCAAGTCGTGGAAGAATAAAGAACATTCTTGCATGAGAGAGCAATAGCACTTTTGTTATCACAGTACATAGAGATTTTGTTGAATTCAAAGCCATAGTCAGATAATTGAGATCTCATCCATAGGATTTGAGCACAACACGATGACATGGCTATGTATTCAGCCTCTGTAGAGGAAATAGAAGTACTCATTTGCTTCCTTGACGACCAGCTCACAAGCTTATTACCCAAAAACTAAGCACCTCCTGACGTACTTCGACGTGTATCTTGACATCCTGCATGATCAGCATCTGCATAGGCTGTTAGTGACATACCGGTGTCCTTCGGGTACCATAGTCCCATATTGATGGTTCCTTGGAGATACCAAAAGACCCGTTTAACCGCTTTAAGGTGCTTTTTAGTAGGCTTAGCCTGATATCTAGCACACATCGAACAAGATGTCTGGTCTACTAGCTGTGAGGTACATCAGGGATCCAATCATACTACGATATTTCGTTTGATCTACCATGATCCCAGAGTGGTCCTCATCCAGCTTGGTACGCTCAATCATGGGAGTGTCAACGGTGTCACATGAAACAAATCCAAATTTCTTTAAGATCTCATTTGCATATTTAGATTGATTTATAAAAATGCCTCTGGGACTTTGTGAAATTTGTAATCCCAAGAAAAATGACATTTGTCCCATCATTGACATTTGAAATTTGGAACCCATTTCTTTTGAAAAACGATCACATTTATTGGGGTCAGTCAAGGCAAAGATAATATCATCAACATAAATCTGAACGTGAATTAAATGTTTGCCTGACTTTCTGGTGAACAATGTCGGATCAACTGCTCCCTTGCTGAATCCAGTAGTTTGAAGAAACTTTGACAGCGTATCATACCATGCTCTAGGAGCTTGCTTCAAACCGTAAAGGGCCTTTTTCAAGCGATAGACATAAGTAGGATGCTCTGGATTCACAAAACCCTCTGGCTGGCTGACGTAAACCACCTCTTTCAAATCACCATTAAGAAAGGCAGTTTTCACATCCATCTGATATACGACCATGTTTTTACTAGCCGCATTAGCCAAGAAGATTCTGATAGCTTCGATACAAGCAACAGGAACAAAAGATTCCTCAAAGTCAATACGTTCTTCTTGACGATATCCTTTAGCCACTAACCTAGCCTTATTTTTCAACACATCACGATGTTCATCAAGCTTCACTTTGAAGATCCACTTTAGAGCAATGATCATAGCACAGTCTGGAGCAGGTACTAATTCCCATACCTCTAATCGATCAAACTCATGAATTTCTTCTTGCATGGCATTGAACCAGCTGTCTTCATTCATCGTAGTTTTAACATCTTTAGGTTCGATCTTAGAGAGTACGGAGTTGAAGAAGCACCATAAGGAATCAGTAGCAAGTTGTTTATGAGTGGATACAGGACGAGAAGGGCTTCCAATGATGTTGTCCAATGGGTGATCATGTGTCCATTTTCTAAGGTGTTCATGTGGTTGTTGTTGTGGAACTGAAGTAGAAGAGTCGGTGTCTCCTGATGAAGATGGTTCAGATGATGAATCAAGAGCAAATATATTTTCAAATGGAGCATCTTCGGGAGTAGCAAAGGGATTAACTTCATCTTGTGAATCAGAAGCAACTCCTTGATGTACACTCGGTGATTGAAGGTTTGTTGATGAGACTGATTGATCAGCAGCAAGCGCTTCCTGACTTAATGACATAGAAACTGAAGGATTGACTTCATTGACATGGATAGAAGCAGCCTCTGATGATGGGATTGACAGATCATTAGCAGTTGGTTCATAGTGTTCATCAAACATTGGATCAAATAGTTTCTTCAAGTCATCTTCTGAAGGAGGTACATAAGGAGTTACTGGCGAGGAGCCGTAAACAAGAGTAGAACTGATGGGACTACATGATGATGCGGGTCCAGAACTGAGTTGTCCTGGAGCCATTGGACCGGTCAGCTCATCGAACGTAACGTGAATAGTTTCCATGATATTTCGGGTTCTTTTGTTGTAGATTCGGTATCCCTTTTTGTTTGGTGCATATCCTACAAATACTCCAATGTCCGCTTTTGGTTTAAGTTTGCCTAAGTCTTGACCCTCATTAGTTGGATAACACGATGCACCAAACACACGAAGAAATGATAAATTCGGTTTTCTATTGTGGACAAGTTCATATGGAGTTTTTCAATGAGCAGTGTGAATTAGGGATCGATTTTGAGTGTAGCATGCATTGGCAATGGCTTCAGCCCAGAGAAACATTGGAACCTTTGAGTAAATCAGCATAGTTCTTGGGGCTTCTACAAGAGTTCGATTTCGTCTTTCAACTACACCGTTCTGTTGAGGAGTTCGTGGAACACTTCTTTGATGACTGATTCCAACACTTTCATAAAACTCACTAAGTTGTTTATTAAAAAACTCAGTTCCATTGTCGGTTCGGATGATTCTGACAGTTTTGTTAAGTCGAACCTGCAGCTCTTTGATAAGTTTGATGATGATATCTGGAGTTTCATCCTTTGTCCTTAGGAACTTGACCCAGGTGAATCGAGAGTAATCATCAACCACAACTAACACATATTTCTTCCCAAAGATATTCTGCACTCTCATGGGTCCACATAAATCCATGTTTATTGTATGAAGAACTTCTGTAATTGAGTTTGTTGTTTTGGGTTTGTGGGAATATTTCTTGCTTTTTCCCAATTGGCATGCTGAACAAAGATGATCCTTTTCATACTTTAGTCTAGGTAAACCTACAACTAAGTCCTTTCTAGAGAGATCATCGATGGTGCTGAAGTTCAAGTGATTGAGACGACGATGCCATAACCATGACTTTGTTTTCGTAGCCTTTGACAATAAGCAAATTGGAGAAGACTTCATCATATCTTCGATGGAGATGGTGTATAGATTTGACCCACATGTTCCTCTTAAAAGTTCTTTACCATCAAGTTCTCTAACGAAGCAAGTATGTTTTTTGAAAGCCACTTCTAGATCAGAATCACAGAATTGACCGACAGAGAATAAGTTAT
This sequence comes from Chrysanthemum seticuspe, assembly GCA_019973895.1. Lineage (NCBI taxonomy): Eukaryota > Viridiplantae > Streptophyta > Magnoliopsida > Asterales > Asteraceae > Chrysanthemum > Chrysanthemum seticuspe. Next base: position 76,398,219 of record BPTQ01000002.1, read on the forward strand.
GACCAAGACCTTCTACGTAATATACCCTGGATATAACACTATCTCCGACAACATAATCTCCATAACCCATAATTGCACCAAAATGATCATTCCCGAATCTAACAGTCCCGATGAATTTACTCACGAAGTTCATGAGCCGCGACTGGTCTCCAGTCATATGCTTGGAACAGCCTGAGTCCAGGTACCACAGAACGATTTGAACGATCTGCAGTTGAACACAAACAAGAATGGATAACTGGATAATTGGGATCCCCATGCAAGAATGGGTTCCATTTGGTTAGTAACAGTGATTGGAACACCCACATCAGAAGTAGAAACAATTGAATCATCAGAAATAGATGCAGTGCTAGTATCCGTATTAGACCTATTCAGAGTATGTTCACTTCTTAAGGGAATAGTTCTACCAGTAGGCATCCATTTTCTAGTGGGCATTGTCTTAGCAAATTGAGGGCAGAACTGATTAACTTTATGGCCAAAAGGTATCCATTGATAACCTATCTAACTAAATGTTCTTCCTGTGGGTTTCCACTATTTTCTAACTTTCTTTCGCTTTTGCCTTTTAGCCTTCTTAGCTTGATTTTTAACATTAACAGTTTTAACTGGGCATTTGACAGCATTAGACAAATCATTCATACCACATTCAAGATTAGTAACAGAAACCATGCAATCATCATTACATGTTTTGCCAAAAGTAGTAGAATTCGCATTAATTACAGTACGCTTAGAGCTAACACTAGATTCAACACGATTCGTTTTATTCAAATTCTCCCTACAGTGATCTTCTACTTTCTTCCAATGTACATTTTTAGCTTGCGAGGTCCTATCATTCCTTGTATTGCCTTGAGACTTTGACCTGCTCGCTTTAATGTCACTGATTACTCCTGTAGAGGGAATGAGAACATTAGTTGGTTTTGCCACTTTTTGTCTTTCCTGTTTTGATGTGCTGGGATGTGTACTATTTGAAGGCACACTGACGTTCACTTTCATAACATTGGGCATTGAATGAGTTGTATACTTGGCACTAGGCATAGAACAAGGTATCAAGGGATTGACTTGCTCACCTAAGGTTTTAGGGCATATTGTAATTAAGCATTCTAGAAGTTCTTGAGATCGTTTGGCATATAAGCATGCATGTCCAATTGCATTATCAAGTGGTTTCTCTAACTTATTGTAAAACCCTAAAAATACGAAACGTGTGAAGAGACTAAAATACCCTCGAAGTCGAAAGTATAAAATACGTAAAATACATTTGTATTCATTTAACGAAATTTAAAAACTAACTTACGAATAATTAAAACTTAATGAATATATTTATGTAATCGACGTAGTACGACGAAGAAAATAAGATACGCAACATAAGTTTGGGCCTCACTTTTCGTTTGTTGTAATCCGATGGGCCGCGTTTGTTTGAGCCGAGGATCCAAGCTGAGAGCCCAGCTTGGGCGTGTGTTTTGTTCGGTTGGGTTCAAGCCGAGAAGTCCACACACCAAGCCCAAACCAATCGGTACCCACACTATATATACAAACACATAACACAAAATTTGGAACCCTAAGTCACGGCTCATTCTCTTTTCCTCCCTTCCCCATCCGATCGGCTGCAAACCCTTGGTGTCGTGGTGTTGGTTTTGACACAAGCTAAGGTATAACAAGTCCTTCCTTCGTCTCGCTTATGTTACATGTCATTAAACCAAGAAACAAAGCCTAGGAACCCTAGGAAAATTATAAATGGGGCGTAGGGGATTTTTGTAAAAACTAGGGTTTCGTTTGGTTAATTAATGTTTCGCATGGGTTGTTTAAAGAGTGTATATAATTTTTGTAAGACAGAAAATATGGAAGGGTAAACTTGATATGATGATATTAAATCAGGTTGTGTGGCTTACATGGGTTATGGGTGCGTTTGGGTAGGTTAAACATGTGCTTATATTGGTTTTACTAAACCCAAAAACTGGACAGCATCATATGTCGAACTTGTGCGTGTCATAGATCGAATTTTATAAGTACAATAATCTGGGTTTTTGTTGGAAAAGTTTATTTTATGTCTTAGTTAAGTTTTCCAAGTGGTTTGGTCGGATTTGGAGTTGTCTAAGTCGTACTTTTGAATTTTACAAAATCAAGTGTCAAAGCTGAGAAAACGGGTCTGAAATTTAGTTGTATTGTTCGATTTTTCATTTTCAAACCATAAGGAATTGGGAGCTCTCCTTTTACAGGAGTGATATTTATGACATAAATGAATTTCTGGGAGTTTTGGGAATTTTTACAAGGTGTCTAAACAGGTCCAATAAGTGTAAACTTTTAAGGTGTATTTTCTGATTACTTTCTGGATAGGTCTGGACTTGTGATTTTCCATAGGCCATTTGGCATAGAGATAGAACCCACCAATTTTTGGAGACTCTTTTAAATCATATGGGAACCCCTGGGATTTTGCTTGATTTTATTTGAGCTAAGAAAGTATTTTATAAAAAATCGCTAAAGTCTGGTCCGAATATGAGTTTAAGAAACTGAAAGATAAAATATGATATCAATAGGTAACACACTTACAAAGGCATAAGAAGCTTATAAAAGGAACTAATAAGTATTATACGAATCGTAATCCGTGTAGATTCATTGAAGGAGACGCGACGTTATATCTTCGTGATTCACTCATTTGTTGCTTTCCTCTCATTCGCGTTAAGGTACGGATATTCTGTCTTACTTTAAGACACTTGTGTTATCGTACAGATATTCTGACCTTTTCAGTAAAGGTTCCTTATGATGTTCTTTTCGTTAGCTTTCCTAATTTACTTATTAGGGTTTCCGATGCCATTGCTATGAACCCTTTTCTGATAGTTTGATCTGTAGCTTATCTGAACTTCTGTTTTATTGAACCATGCAATATCTGATTTGAACTAGTGTTACGAAGACTCCGATATGCACATTTGATGAACCCTGCTATATTTGATTATGAACTTCTGAATTGTGAACATTAAATGCTGAATTTCTGATTATGAAGTATGATATGTGATTATGATATAATCTCTGATTTCTGAGTATCTGAATATGAACTTTTGATATGAACTATCTGCTGTGTTATCTGTTTGACCTTTATGATGAATTATGATCTGTGTCATTTATGACAATCTGTTTGACCTAAGATGGGCTGATACCCGAGCCAAATATTTCACTAGTCATGGGGGTTCCATGTCCGTATCAGTGATGCACCTCTGATATGACTCTAGGGCAGTAGAGTGATGTTCTGCCACGTCTCTGGATGGTGAAGCATATTTTTGAATATGTAGGAAGGGGCGTATGGATGCATCCTAGATCTGATTTGTTATCTGATATGATTTGTCTGGTGAATGATGTCGTGTGCAATACGCGTCTTCACAAATTCTGGGAGCTAGCTACTCCATTTGTTATTGAGGTCTCCCCTCATATTATAAAAGGTATTCCGAGGTCACCCCTCCGAATACAATGGTTACTTATGATATGCTATGATCTGTTATGTTTCTGGGCTCGTGGTGGATGACTAAACCTTATCTGTTAATTCTGTTTTATGAATTCTGTTTATGATTCCGTATTTGCCAATACTTCTGTTTGCATACTGAGTTATTATATGTTTATTGAAGATGTTTATGCTTTTACATGTTTATGTGATTACCGCTTGCCATGCTAGGATATGATTAATATGTTTAAATATGATTCGCATGTTGTCATCTGATTGTCTGTTAACTTATCGTTATGTGAACTTTTTATCTGAGTGATGGCTACGTTATTGATAATCAATTGTTCTGAAAGTTTAGTAAGTATAATTGTTCCGTTAATCTGGTAAACTTTACCTATACGTTAGGGTATCTATCTGTTTATGATTTGGTCTGCCATGATTTGATTGCTATTACCGCTGCTGCAATATTGGTTTAAGTATGTTAAATGAAGATTAACTGACTAGTATGAATGCCATGTTTACTTTTTAGGAACTGTTTCCGTTAGCCTTTAGACTTTCCGTTTGGCTTATACGTAATATGTTATTCTTGATATGCTAAGTGTTTTGTTGTTCTGACGTGTTTGTGTTTGTGTCCTTAATGTGCTATGTGATGTCTAAACTGTTATGTGGTTGTTTGGATTTCTGTACATTTGTGCTTCCGCAGAATCCTAAAAGATCCTTCGTCATTATTTTCATTTTGAGTTCGTATTTGTATATTTATTCTGTTTTAGCTTTTGTTTCGTTATATCTGTTCACTGGGCTTTGTAAGCTCAGCCGCATTTTCTTTTCCTGCGGCAGGTATTAAGTATTCAAGATGAGCTTGTGGGATGGCTGATCTGGGTTTGAGAGTAGAGTTGAGAGCAAGACTTTACCCTAGAGATTCTAGATTTATTTTGATTATTAAGTTATTATGTTTTCTTTTGATTATTTTGTAAAGGCTTCCGCTATTGAATATTATTTAAAGTTCTGATATGAAACCGTATTGTGATATCTTTACCCTTGTCGGGTTGGGGTGTTACAAGTGGTATCAGAGCTCTAGGTTTTAAGACCCTTAGAGCTTAGGCTATGACCTGTGAGAAGTGGGTAGACATTAGGTTTCCGTCTGTTCAGATATTTTTCGATTCCTTTTGATGGTCGTTCAGATTTGACTTCGATATCCTTTTTGCCTTCACTGAATTGGCCCTCCTTTGTTCGCATCGAATTTTGTTATTTTGTTTTCGCTCGTCCGTTTGTCGATCGTTAGATGGAGACTAACCGTGGAGCCGAAGAAGATGGTGCCGACCCTGTGTTGCTACGACGGTTCCTGTGCTGGAGAGGTTCGTGAAGCAGAAGCCACACTCGACTGCCGTGCTGTCGGAGACATCTGGATGTTGTTGGAGGAAGTTGGATGGACCAACCAAAGGCGCAAGAGACGGAGACAAGATTCAACCGGTGGCTGAAAAGATTCATCTACTTCATATGATTTGGGCGCGACTTATGTCACTCTGATTCGTTTGTCATGCGTTTCAAGACGGTTTGATATTCTGATAAGTGATTTTGATCTGTATTGCTTTTCTCTGATTTGTTCGGAACTCGGTGTGAATCGTGAAGTTTTATCGTTTAGCATTCTGGTATATCTCAGTTTTTCTTTCTGGATCGTCAGTAATAAGTCATGAGGAAGAATACGAGGTGGACTCGGATTTAGAATCTACAGCTACTAGGAGGTTTAATCCGATACAAGAATAGGAATTTGCGCTTCTGATTAGTTGTCCTCTTTATGAGAAATTTCTGACATTGGATTTTGAGTTAGGTCCTTTCGTCTCATTTACATGATTGAATCTTGGATTATTAAGTTTCGTTTTGGAAGTTCATCTTAAGACGATTTTGCAAATTTTGTTTGATAAATGGAAATAAAACGAAATTTGAAGGTATAATTCCTGTCTGCTGTTTCTCTCTGCTAGATTCGTTAAGTTTCCATTAGTCCTCATAAGTTTTTTCCGCTATTTTATTTTCTTAGTGTTGTTGTTTAATTACCGCTTGGATGAAGTATGGCCATCATGATGGTATACTCATGTGGATCTGGTTTGTTATTATATGTTACTTGCTATTTGAGTGTTATCTGTATGTGGTATGTTTTGTTATGATATTAGTAATGTGTTTTGTCATGACCCGAGACCGAATATAATGACAATAAGAACTTGTTATGTGATGCAAGTATTATGACGCCTGATCAACGTAATAATACCGAGATCATATAATCTGAACTTATTGAAGGTATACGACGTCTGGGAAATGCCTGTGATTGATGTGTGTATAGACTTTGACTTGTATCTGTTATTTGGTGTTTCTCATGTTCGTTTGAATTTCCGTACCTAATTGTGAGGTTTTCATCGGTATCTGTTTCGTATAAGTTATGTACGCTTGAAATCCGAAGTTTTATGATCTGTACGAACCTATAGATTGCTATGTCTGCCTTAAGCTTGTACGTCTCCACGTATTTATGCAATTAGTAAGACCGTTAGGATCCGTTCTGTCGATGTATATGTCCGTTCTCATTATTAAATGTCTGAATAAGTTAGAGCGTGTTGTTTGATTTTCTGCATCTCATCTGTTTTCCGCCATTACTATGATAAGTATATAATTATCTGTTATAAGTATTTGACTATTGATTTGATTTCTGAAAAGTATGAGTTTGAATTTTCTGATAAGAATCCGTTTGATCTAAGATAAGTTTCGCGTTCGCTATATTCCTTGAAACTCTGAAATCCGCATTTGTTTGCTGTTCCGTTCCGTCTTGTCCAATTTCGAGGACGAAATTTTCTTTTTAGAAGGGGAGAGTTGTAAAACCCTAAAAATACGAAACGTGTGAAGAGACTAAAATACCCTCGAAGTCGAAAGTATAAAATACGTAAAATACATTTGTATTCATTTAACGAAATTTAAAAACTAACTTACGAATAATTAAAACTTAATGAATATATTTATGTAATCGACATAGTACGACGAAGAAAATAAGATACGCAACATAAGTTTGGGCCTCACTTTTCGTTTGTTGTAATCCGATGGGCCGCGTTTGTTTGAGCCGAGGATCCAAGCTGAGAGCCCAGCTTGGGCGTGTGTTTTGTTCGGTTGGGTTCAAGCCGAGAAGTCCACACACCAAGCCCAAACCAATCGGTACCCACACTATATATACAAACACATAACACAAAATTTGGAACCCTAAATTTTATTAAGTCACGGCTCATTCTCTTTTCCTCCCTTCCCCATCCGATCGGCTGCAAACCCTTGGTGTCGTGGTGTTGGTTTTGACACAAGCTAAGGTATAACAAGTCCTTCCTTCATCTCGCTTATGTTACATGTCATTAAACCAAGAAACAAAGCCTAGGAACCCTAGGAAAATTATAAATGGGGCGTAGGGGATTTTTGTAAAAACTAGGGTTTCGTTTGGTTAATTAATGTTTCGCATGGGTTGTTTAAAGAGTGTATATAATTTTTGTAAGACAGAAAATATGGAAGGGTAAACTTGATATGATGATATTAAATCAGGTTGTGTGGCTTACATGGGTTATGGGTGCGTTTGGGTAGGTTAAACATGTGCTTATATTGGTTTTACTAAACCCAAAAACTGGACAGCATCATATGTCGAACTTGTGCGTGTCATAGATCGAATTTTATAAGTACAATAATCTGGGTTTTTGTTGGAAAAGTTTATTTTATGTCTTAGTTAAGTTTTCCAAGTGGTTTGGTCGGATTTGGAGTTGTCTAAGTCGTACTTTTGAATTTTACAAAATCAAGTGTCAAAGCTGAGAAAACGGGTCTGAAATTTAGTTGTATTGTTCGATTTTTCATTTTCAAACCATAAGGAATTGGGAGCTCTCCTTTTACAGGAGTTATATTTATGACATAAATGAATTTCTGGGAGTTTTGGGAATTTTTCCAAGGTGTCTAAACAGGTCCAATAAGTGTAAACTTTTAAGGTGTATTTTCTGATTACTTTCTGGATAGGTCTGGACTTGTGATTTTCCATAGGCCATTTGGCATAGAGATAGAACCCACCAATTTTTGGAGACTCTTTTAAATCATATGGGAACCCCTGGGATTTTTCTTGATTTTATTTGAGCTAAGAAAGTATTTTATAAAAAATCGCTAAAGTCTGGTCCGAATATGAGTTTAAGAAACTGAAAGATAAAATATGATATCAATAGGTAACACACTTACAAAGGCATAAGAAGCTTATAAAAGGAACTAATAAGTATTATACGAATCGTAATCCGTGTAGATTCATTGAAGGAGACGCGACGTTATATCTTCGTGATTCACTCATTTGTTGCTTTCCTCTCATTCGCGTTAAGGTACGGATATTCTGTCTTACTTTAAGACACTTGTGTTATCGTACAGATATTCTGACCTTTTTAGTAAAGGTTCCTTATGATGTTCTTTTCGTTAGCTTTCCTAATTTACTTATTAGGGTTTCCGATGCCATTGCTATGAACCCTTTTCTGATAGTTTGATCTGTAGCTTATCTGAACTTCTGTTTTATTGAACCATGCAATATCTGATTTGAACTAGTGTTACGAAGACTCCGATATGCACATTTGATGAACCCTGCTATATTTGATTATGAACTTCTGAATTGTGAACATTAAATGTTGAATTTCTGATTATGAAGTATGATATGTGATTATGATATAATCTCTGATTTCTGAGTATCTGAATATGAACTTTTGATATGAACTATCTGCTGTGTTATCTGTTTGACCTTTATGATGAATTATGATCTGTGTCATTTATGACAATCTGTTTGACCTAAGATGGGCTGATACCCGAGCCAAATATTTCACTAGTCATGGGGGTTCCATGTCCGTATCAGTGATGCACCTCTGATATGACTCTAGGGCAGTAGAGTGATGTTCTGCCACGTCTCTGGATGGTGAAGCATATTTTTGAATATGTAGGAAGGGGCGTATGGATGCATCCTAGATCTGATTTGTTATCTGATATGATTTGTCTGGTGAATGATGTCGTGTGCAATACGCGTCTTCACAAATTCTGGGAGCTAGCTACTCCATTTGTTATTGAGGTCTCCCCTCATATTATAAAAGGTATTCCGAGGTCACCCCTCCGAATACAATGGTTACTTATGATATGCTATGATCTGTTATGTTTCTGGGCTCGTGGTGGATGACTAAACCTTATCTGTTAATTCTGTTTTATGAATTCTGTTTATGATTCCGTATTTGCCAATACTTCTGTTTGCATACTGAGTTATTATATGTTTATTGAAGATGTTTATGCTTTTACATGTTTATGTGATTACCGCTTGCCATGCTAGGATATGATTAATATGTTTAAATATGATTCGCATGTTGTCATCTGATTGTCTGTTAACTTATCGTTATGTGAACTTTTGATATGAGTGATGGCTACGTTAGTGATAATCAATTGTTCTGAAAGTTTAGTAAGTATAATTGTTCCGTTAATCTGGTAAACTTTACCTATACGTTAGGGTATCTATCTGTTTATGATTTGGTCTGCCATGATTTGATTGCTATTACCGCTGCTGCAATATTGGTTTAAGTATGTTAAATGAAGATTAACTAACTAGTATGAATGCCATGTTTACTTTTTAGGAACTGTTTCCGTTAGCCTTTAGACTTTCCGTTTGGCTTATACGTAATATGTTATTCTTGATATGCTAAGTGTTTTGTTGTTCTGACGTGTTTGTGTTTGTGTCCTTAATGTGCTATGTGATGTCTAAACTGTTATGTGGTTGTTTGGATTTCTGTACATTTGTGCTTCCGCAGAATCCTAAAAGATCCTTCGTCATTATTTTCATTTTGAGTTCGTATTTGTATATTTATTCTGTTTTAGCTTTTGTTTCGTTATATCTGTTCACTGGGCTTTGTAAGCTCAGCCGCATTTTCTTTTCCTGCGGCAGGTATTAAGTATTCAAGATGAGCTTGTGGGATGGCTGATCTGGGTTTGAGAGTAGAGTTGAGAGCAAGACTTTACCCTAGAGATTCTAGATTTATTTTGATTATTAAGTTATTATGTTTTCTTTTGATTATTTTGTAAAGGCTTCCGCTATTGAATATTATTTAAAGTTCTGATATGAAACCGTATTGTGATATCTTTACCCTTGTCGGGTTGGGGTGTTACACTTATCCTCTTCTACAATCTCACGGAGACATTCTAGGTTGTCCTTAAGGTATGAGAAATATGTTTGAATAGCAAGTTTGTTATTCCTAAGATGAGGAGGAACATATTTCACAGACAACGCATATTTATTACAGACATGCACCTTTGAAGCACCATTCTCCCCATTTATCATTGGCATTTTCCCTTTTACCTGACTCTTCAGATTCTCAATTTCCTTTTGCAATGAAGTTATTTTTTCATTATTTTTGTTACGAGTGACTTTTATTGACTCAAATAACTCATTGAAATGACGTTTAACCTTTTCATTTTCTTCTAGAAAACTCTCATTTTCCTTTTGTAAAGCATTAACCAAGTTTTGAAGATGAAAATTTTGAGAATTTCGAGAATCTAAAGGAGGAGGCATTTGGGAGCCAGTCACATTGTTCATTTCACCCTTTAATTGAGAAATTTGGGCTTTCAACTTTCTGATCGTGTTACAGTGAGCTTGAATCTGTTCATCACGTTTGTTTATTTAAAAAACTACATCAAACTCTGGAACATCTGAGGATATCTTGATGTTTGAGGTTTTAACATTTTCTTTGAGATGTTGATATTTTAGTTGTAAATCAAAATGTTCAACTTCTAGTTTAGAAAAATGTTTTACCAAATTATCTTGATCATCCTGTTCAATTTTCTCACTTAGTTTAGAGTTTTTGATTTCAAGCTCAATGACACGATCATGGGAGACTTTCAAAGCAACAGATAATTCATGAAATTGAGAAGCAGTAATAGAACAATTAGTGGCAGTATAGAACACATCTTGAGAGATACATTCAGAAATAAGATTCTCATTCAAGGTATGCAAGTTCTTCCTCTCTATCTCATTATATTTTAATTCTCGCTTATAGTCACTAACCTCAACAATCATTGCATCAAATTCCTTTTCCATTCCTTTAATATATGTATCTATCCCCTTTTTAAGACTCTCAAATTGATCTTTTAGTTGTTTAAAGAAAGGCATGACCTCCGTTAAATAACATTCTTTTGTTTGCTCAAAACCCCTTTCCCCTTCAGTTATCCCAGTGGGTGTGATCCTTTTCTTACAAGTTTTCTCAAAGTCAACAAATAATTGAAAAATAACATATTGACTGATTAAGGTCTTGCTCTTCGTGGCAATAGTTCTAGGAACTAAATGCATTGGTGTATTTGGAGGATACACAGTCGCTGCAGGCATTTTCCTAAGGGGAGGGTTTGTTTCAACAAGAGTTTTAGCTTTTTGCTTATCTAAATCCTTTTCCAGAACACTTGTTCGGGTGTTAACAAAGTTTGAGGCTTAAACTTGTTTAAGGAAATCTAATTTTCCTTTTTGTAATCATGGGGTTTGACAATAATCTATTCTCTTTGCACTTGGGATCGTTAAGCTTCTTATCCATTTTCTCCCTTGATGCATCATCTAATTTTCTGTCTTCCTCAGTGCACACAATGCAACTAGGTGTATGTCTAGGTTTAAGGATCTCATTGCCATCATAGATAACATTTTGAGCAGCTTTTGCTATCTTACCATACTCAGGGTTGGATTCCTTTATAATGGGGATACTATGCTTATCGCTGAGAACTCTATGCTTCGTGATCATGTGAGCAGTCTGAATTGTATTCCCTTGTACGTATAACTTATTTTCGAGCTTGTTTTTCAAGGTTTTTAGATTAGAAAAATCATTCAAAAGTTTTGATTCCTTAGCACTGAATTCTTACTTAAGTATTTTAACATTTTCTTGAAGTTCTTGTTTTTGCTTAGCAGTTTTAGAAAGCTTTTATTGTAAGGAGTTTAACTCTTGTTTTAATACTTCTTCTCTAAACTTACTTTTTCTAATAGTTGTACGCATTTGGTCATCCATTTCCTGCTCACGGGTGGTTAGCTCGAACTTAGCACGTTGTTCATAAATGGCTACTCGTTCTTTATAGGCATTAAGTTCAGAGATAACAGAATCATCAGGGGCACATGCAGTGTATTCATCAAAAACATAGTCATCATTGACTGTAGAAGATGCATCACTTGGTACAATCTCACTTTCACTTTGTTTCACATATTGATCATATGGGACAACATTGATATTACCCATATTTTCAATATCTGACTCAATAGTTTCAGTTGATTGTACTTTGGCATGCATCTTTTGCACATCAGCATCATCGTATAGTTTTAATACCTCAGAAATGATTTTGTCTTTGGATGGACCAGCTTGTGGTGATGAAGAGACTTTAGAAGGGACCATTGGAGAAATGCTAGCCATGAAAATTGTTTGTGCAGTAGGTTCATCATCAACGTCAGAGTCGTATGCATCACAATCAGAGACTTGAAAGGCATTCTAATAATTATGCCCTATCTCCTGAATTGGCTGCTCATCCACATTTGCATCATATGTCTTGGCATTTCCCTCAGCAAGAAACAACAACTCCTCTTCATCCAAAGCTGCACCATTATCCTGAGCTTGCACAAGCAACATCTTATCCCTGAAGTACTCTGCATTCTGAGGGCGTTTTGGCGATGTGCAGTTCCTTGCAATATGTCCCTCACCACCACAGTTGTAACACTTGATCGGCTTTGCTTGTCCTTGATTTCCATTCCTTCCCCTATTCTGATTTGCCACATATCCTCTATCAACTCCACCTCTTCCTTGTTCATACTGCCTTTCTTGAACTGGTTGTACCATAACCTTCCCATCTCTGACAGTGGCTTGATTGTGTGGATTAGATGCTGTTCTGAGGTTGTTGTTGGTGTGTGGGAGAGAGTTCATGTTTTGACTGATCATGAGAGCCAGTTGATTAATGAAGTTTCCCACGCGTGCATCAGCATCAGCTTGTTTGAACATTGGATCGGGAATGAGTTTGTGATTACCATTACCCATGGGTATGACTTGTGAAGCTTTGGTTGTAATCCCAACATTGGTATAAAATGCAGTTGAATCATTTGATGAACTTGTTTCTCCCTGTTTTGATTTTAACTGATTAAGAATCATTTTTTCAAACATGGCATGTCTCTCATTTTGAAGTAGGAAGGCATATAGTTGTTCATAGATGGTTTTCTTCAAACCTTTGGTTAGCTTCACAGACGTGACAAACTTGTGCCATTCGGGATTCATGTTGTTCACAAATTTTGAGTTCAACTGAATGTTTGGCATGGTCATTTTGATATTCCTCATATCATTAACAAGCTTGTGGAATCTCACGTAATACTCATAGACACTCGCATCAAGTTTCATCTTGAAGTGCTCAAATTCATCATAGAGTTGTGATTCTCTGTCTTCCATAGTTAATTCAGAACCTGAGAGAAGCATCTTGACATTATCCCACACTGCCTTGGCTTCGGTGTTGTGATTGATAAGCTTGTAGATATCCTTTGGAAGACCTTGAAGTATGATGTTAGAAGCCCTGATATCAGCATCGAATCTCTTTTTCTCCTTATCATTGAGCTCATCATATGTCTTTGGTCTGTCTATTCCATAGATCATTGTTCCATCTACAGCTGTATCAATTAAGTCCCTTGTAGTCTCAATCTGATAAGGTCCTTCATCAATCGATTTGAGAATGTTGACCCTATTTTCCTTACCAAGACAGTACAATCTGATTCTTTGAGCCCAAGAGTCGTAGTCAATTCTGTCAAGCATGGGTGGACGAGTATCTGAACCAGCTGCTTGAACATCCTCGGCAACAGTGGAGATGATTGTAGGTACGTTGGTAGACATGTTTAAAGATTACACGGGATTTTATAACTCAATGATTAAACCGGGAAATAGATTCTTTCACGGGATTTTACTAAATCAAGAGAAAACCGTATTACACACAAGAGTCAACCAAGTCGCTAAGAATCCTTGAACCAAGTCGCTAAGCACCAAGTTGCTAAGTAATTAGAAGACAAGTCGCTAAGTTCCAAATCGCTACGAATTTTGACAGCAAGTCGCTATGAACCAAATCGCTAAGACACCAAGTCGCTAAGAAACTTAAGAACAAGTCGCTATCAAAATTGAAAGCAAGTCGCTACCTTACCAAGTCGCTACCCGTAGTGGAGAATCCACTAAGTGTACTGTTTGTCGGCTTGTCTCAAAAGACAAGTCGCTAGGACTAACTCGCCACCAAATAACACTACAACTCGCTACCTTTTACTGAAGGAAGTCGCTAAGTAGAAATTCACTCCGAGAGCCAAGTCGCTACCAAGAAAAACTTTAAAAAAACACTTTTCAATCCAAAGCAGGCTCAACCACAGTGATTCAAGCTTACCAAATCAAAACCCAAGCACATACAATGATTCTAAACACAAAAGTACACCCAAAATTCAAAGTTTAACACAAGAAATGAACCAAATGATGCAAAAACCACTAAACTTTTTCAAACTCAAAAACCATCTAAAAACCACTAGAAATCCAAGGATATGTAAGAGATGATCTAACCATGGCTCTCCGATACCATTTGTAACATATTGGATTTCACATACACATCAAATCACTAACACAAGGGGCGTACAAGATGAGTTTTAGAGAGAGAAAGTTAGAGGTTTGGGAACTTTAGTGAGAGAAAGAAAAATCTTATTATGAGCTCCAACTCTCTACCTTGGGAGGTAGAGAGTATTTATAGTCTTACAATAAAACGCCACCTGACGGGCTGTGGATCAGGCATACAGTAGGTAAAGACCCGTCCTTCCTCCACGGTGTTACCTAACTAAATACAACTTAACATTAACTAACTACGACTACGAGCTTTCTAACGGATACATATACTTGAGGTGACCGACACTTTAATACCTGGATTTTCTAAATCCTAACAAGTTAGGGCGTAGTCTGTATAAGCGACAAAGTAAAATATCTTGTCCAGGCTAGACAAGAATAGCGGTTCTGGTAGATAGTGTAGATGAAGCCTGAGCCAGCAATGGCCCATCCTCAAAGGGCTCGGAACCAGTGCTGGAAGTCGGGGTGTAGTCTAGTGATCGATGCATAGGTACTGAGTCGATGACCTAATCCTTAGAGTCGGATGTATGGTTAATTTTGGGAATAGATATACTGTTGTAAGAAGTTTGCTATAAATATAAATAACTTATATAAATAAGTAAAGACATGTATAATGAATATGCACACGGAATGTTATGGTGAAGTTTTATGATGCAACGATTATAGTCTTCGCCTAATGATGCAACCTAGTTCTCTATAACCTTGGATCTGGATACCAATTTGTCACACCCCAAAAATATCGCAGCGAAATGGGTAACTGTGGCACAACGTTCATAGCAGAATGAAAAAAATATAAAGAACGTCCTCTAAATGAGTCCTTTTGAAAAAGTACATCTTTGATTTATTAAAGATAAGCAATGTTTTTGACAAGGAAAGATCACATGATCTATAACAAATGAAATATAGTTTTTAAAGTACAATCAAACTATATAAAGTCTATGCAGTAAATTTTCAATGAAATGCGCCCGCCAAAGGGGGAATCAAATATGGACTCCATGATGTTAATCAAGCATACCTTAAACACCTGAGAAATACATGCTAAAAGTGTTAACATAAAGTTGGTGAGTTAATAGATTTATGTAAATGTAAATGTTAAAGTGTGGACCACATGATTTCCATGTGTGTATGCCCATTATAACAAATACAATGTCATAGAAAAGTAATATTATTGCCCTAAGCTCATGGCCCCGAAGCTTAACATGTCTATATGCATAAATACGCATATATGTAAGTGTCCATGCAGGTGTCTAGCCAAGCACTCAAATGTTTCTCAAATGATATGCGTCCATTTGCCCTGTTGTAGCTACCAACTCGGACGGGGGTGTCAACCCAATAGATCTATTCACAAAATTTGTGGTTACAAAAATTAACGGTTCATGATAATTGGGACGTACTAACTAATGTGGTAACTTAGGCAATAAATAAATATGTCGTGCACTTGTGTTTGTATGTAAAAAAAGCAATGTATTCTCACCCTGAGTATTTCAAATAAGTATAAGCATGTAAAAGCGAGGCTATGAAACTCACATTGAGTAAGTAATATGAATATGGAATGATAAGTATGTTCAACGAACAAGTGATCCTAACCGCGACCTAAGTAAATAATTCGTTTTAGGTAAAATGAAATATGTATTAGATGCATATGAGTTTTACAAAGTTTTATCACCCATATGCACTTGTAGTAAGTGTGGAAAACTAGAAGGGGGGTTTGAATAGTTTTACCGATTAAAACTTTGTTTTAAACTATTTAGATTGACTTATGTCAATCTATTTAATGTGTGTGTTGGATGATGATAGATAAGCATATAAATAAGCAAGGCAAAGATAAAGAATAAAGTAACACAAAACCACGACATAAGTGTTTATAGTGGTTCGGCTACAAGGACACCTCCCTTGCCCTACTCCACTCCCCGAGTTCCCCACTCGAGAGTTCGTAAGCACTAAACAACACAACCTCCTTAATGTGGAGGAGACGCCTTCACAACATCGCCTAATCTTTATCCGGTACTAGGCTAGACATCGAGTTCTTCCACGGGGTAGAACCACACCTATCACAAAGTCGCCTACACTTTATCCCGTACAAGGCTAGATACCGAGTTCCATTACAAAGGAGGAACTACTACCCAACACTACAACACTACACGACTACCCCAAAGGAGACACACTCCTTATTACAATATCATAAGGATATCAATATCCTTTAACCCAAACTAACTATATTGTACATCGACGCACCATATCGAATGTACACCCTTGGCACCTTTCACTAATGCCTTAGACACGACCCTTCAGCACCTTTCACTAAAGCCTTCAACACGAGCCTTCAGCACCTTTCACTAATGCCTTCAACACAACACTTCTATGGAGGGAGAAAAGAACTATCAACAAGATACACTTTAGTGGTCTTGATGATGACGAAGCTTAGCAACTCATGACCTTGAGCTTGCACGTCTTCAAGAAGTGGTGATCTTGCCTTTAAAAAGAACCTAGAGAATCACACAAACATAAAACTACAAAGAATGATCCTTTGGGTATGAGGTTAGAGATGTTACAATACTAAAAGAGAGTATGTGTAAAAGTGGTGGCGAACAAGAGAGAAATGGCTCACTATTTATAGAAAAAATTGTCTACTGTTCCACGGTTTCCACGGATCCCTCCCCAGAGGGATTCGGCTAGTGTAATCCTAGTGTCCGGCTGCTGGGTCAACTTATGTCTGGATTTCGGGTTGCAAACCGGGTTATGTGTTATGGGTTATGACCCATGGGTTATGGGTAATGTTTTATGGATACCCAATAAGATGCAATGTATCTAGACATTGGGTCATGGGTCCTGGGTGATGGATCATGGATAATACCTAACATGGCTTCATGCATGATGTCATGCAATGGGTCATGGGTTATGGATCAAGCTCCATGGGTATGGGTCATGGACTTTGGGTTTTATCCAACAACATTCATTATACCTAGTCAATGGAACATGGGTCATGGGTCATGGACTTTGGTTTTTACCCATTACATTACCCATTACAATATATGCAAAGTATATATATATATATATATATATATATATATATATATATATATATATATATATATATATATATATATATATATATGTACATTTCCATATTATGTACACACTAGTTGTTATACATATGCATTTCTATAAGATGTAAACAATATTACTTGTTTAGTGTTTTATATGAAAATGTAAATGTGTTAGTAAATTGCCTCAAACCTTTTACGTATTTCATTTGTTTCGTTAAAATGATTTTACATTTGTTATCGACAAAACATTAGAAGATCATAAAATATAAATAAACGTTTTTAAAGCTTATTTGTATTAACAATCTCCCACTTTTTGTTGATGACAAAACATAAGATTATTTTAAGGAAAAACTAAAATTTGTAAAAATTTGAATTGGAGTTTTTACTCTCTTCTCCTCCTTTTTGTCGAAACAAAAAGAGCGGCGAAAAGAAACTAACACATTGTTTTGAGAAAAATGTGTGAAAAGTAATGATATAATAAATAGAACGTAAGAGGAGAGAAGGTTCTCGTTTAGTTCCCTCTTGACGGATGCTTCCCATTGTTGAGGGGGTCAAGTAATTTGGAAGACTAAGCGAGTGTGTTGCAATTATGTTTGCAAATGGTTTCGTCTTTGACGAAATGCTTCCCCTTGACGAGTGCTCCCTTTTGAGGAGGACGTCAAGTAGTAAAGAAATCCTAGGTGAAATTATTGCAAGCATTTTTGCAATTGCTTTACTTTGACGAAAACGCTCCCCCTTGTTGAGGGTGTCAAAGTCTTCATGTGTATTTTGAAAATCTACAAAACCAAGGTTAGAAAGCAAGTATATGATGCATAATTTCCTGCAAATGAGATTCATATTAGTGATAAAATGAGTCTCTGTTGCACGGATCCCACGGTTCCTTTCTGTGAGGGATCTATCTAGGCAAAACTGAGGGATCAGTTACCTGCATTCTTGTGACAGCAATGTTGATGTGAAATGTGATGTTAACATCAAAACAAGTTATGTATTATGGCACCAAACATAATCTCATAACCATATAGCATACAACATGTAATATCATTCAATAAAACGAGAGAAATGATGTACATAACTCTAAAACTAAGAAAATAATCCAAACACGAAGTATGATTTCTAGCAAGTCTAAGTTATGCCTAAGATAAGAACACCACTTGAATTCCTATGCTGAAGGATGTTTAGATTTGCTGACCTCATCGAAACGTTCTAGGAGGTGATAAAACATGAAATGTAGCTCGTCAAGTACTTTGATTCGTTGTGAAGTGAGTGGTGAAAAACACAATATCAACGTATATCAAAATAACCGTAAAATCCGACAAATCAACCCTTTAGGAAAAAGGTCAACGTATCAAATCTCACGGGTGTGATAAAAGTGATACCAGAAAAGTGATTTCCCGGGTCGTGTCCCAACGAGGTGTGAATGGAAGGATTCGTTGAGTTTCGTGATTTGAACTTGAATTGGTTTCAATGATTTGTTTGATTTGAATTACGTATTCTACAATTTAATTAACGGGAAAGTAATTAAGGCAAGGGAACCCTAATAAACTAAAAATAAACTAATACTAAGCCTAAGGAATGATAAAACGAAGCTACACTAAGTCCTAGGGTGCTAAAACGTAAAAACGTAAAAACCGGGAAACAACCCGAGCCATAAACGTAAAAGTTTTGCAATTTAAGGGCTACGGGTGTGAAATCAATTTTCCTACGTTCTATTTGACTAAAAATAATTTAAGAAAAAGACCGGGTATTTTTTCGACTTTTAAATTAATTACTACGAATTAAAAATGATTTAACACTAATTAATTAATTAAAAATACTAAACTATTTAAGAAAAATCTGAAAAATTCACAAAAAGTACTTTAAGGGTTGCTGAACCTAAGAAAAATAAAAAAGGTGGGGGCTGCTTTGGAAAATAAGCTGGAAATAAGCTCAAAAGAGCTTAAAGTACAAACTGCCAAATGACCTTAAATATTTAATAGTGCAACATTTTAATGAGACAAGTCCCAAGGGCAGTTGGTTAAGCGTGTTGTGTGTGAGCTGGGTGGCGTGGGTTCGAGTCCCAGCCATGCCATTTTTTGAAAACTTTTTTTTTTTCAATTTCTCTTATCAAAACTTCAAGTGACAATCCAAATAAGCATTTTTTGTGAAAACCTTGGTAATGAAAACTTCTCAATAAGCTGTTACAACAGCTTATTAAGTGTCTTTTTGGACAGTTACAAACAAACACTCCTTTGGACAGTTATATGCAAAAAGTATGCTCAATAAGCAGTTGGATTAGCAAAACAAAGGGCAAATAAGCAATTCAAATTTAAAATGAGCTAACTGTAAATGAATCAATAAGCTACAAAAAAAAAAAGAAAAGCAGTTGGCAAATGAGAATAAGCTAGGAAATCTTAAAACTGAGTAAAGTAGAGATGAGCACTAAATCTATCCTAATAAGCACTATGAAACACTAACCATGCTAAAACCTAATAAGATCTAATCCTAATACCTAAAAGCAACTAGAGGATGGGTAATAAGCAAATCAAATGATCTAATAATCTAAAAATGCTTAGTGCTCTAGGCTGCTGTATCAGCAATGAAACAGGCCAAAGGAGTGTTGTTTGAGGGCATGAAAAAGCACTAATAAGCAGTGATGTGATCTACCTAATCTAAATGTACTAGAAGCACTTAAGAAGATTAAAATAAGCTGAGTTGAGAACCTGAAAAGCACTCCAATAAGCATACTAAGCTTGCTGCTGTTGCAGGCTTAGTACAGCCTCTGTGACCACTTTTTGAGCTTATTTTGAGCCTTGAAATGAGCTGCAAACTAAGGGACAAGCTACAAAAAACTGAAGTTAGCACAGTTAAGATCCTAAAAGAGCTAAATGGTGGTAAAAAATAAGATGTTTATAGCTTGAGAATAAGCTGAAAACAGCTTGGGTTGGGCTGAAGCAACCTGCACAGAACCTTAGTCGTGGTAACTGACCCACTTTGACCCAATGGCAGACCCCTCAAAAGATTTTTTTGAATTTTTCCCTTTTGACCAAAGTTAGATAAGCTACTGAACTCAAGATTTTTTATTTTTATAAATTTTTAACTTGATTAAAACTTCACTTAAAGTGCTGTCAAAAATCTGAGAAACTCATTATTTTTTTTGAACCAAAGAAAACTGAAAACCTGTTGAAATCTTGTAGGACTTTTTCTAACTCAAAAACTTGTCTTGGACACCTAAAATAAGTTTGACTTCAGTGGTCAAAGTGGGTAAAAACCACTTTGACCCATTCAAAAGTTTTTAAACAAACACTCCCTTGAATGGGAGTGTTAACTGATTTCTCTTTTTTTTTCTTTTTGACTTGGGATTCTTGGTAAGAAAACTGACTATGGACTTGAATGAAAACTATTGAACTAATGAGAATAAGTGAATTCACAAATAAGCTCTAATAAGCAAAACAGACAAGTTGAGGAAAACTTTTCATTCATTAAATTTAACCATTACAACTGATACAAAGAAAGAAACTACTTTAAAACTAGACACTTAGATAAAAACTGACTTTTTAAATAAAAACTAAGACTGCCTTTTACATTGGCTACACATGTCCTATTTATACTACAATCTTGGGTCTTCAAATCTTCTCTCTTGTTTTTCCTGTGTGAGTGCAAACAACCAAAGTTCCATCCTTGTGCTTCTTTAAGTTGATCCTAGCCATCCAACAGTTAGGTATCATTGAGATTACATCTGAGCCATTGGTTGAGGCTTTATGCCCATGGATTGCCATGGTGGCAGGTCTTGGGGGAGGTGGAATAGGGTAGTGGGTTTGGGATTTGGGTAAACCTGGGTAAAGGAGATGAAGGTGGGTTTTGGGGTATGGTGAAGTTGGGTAAAAAGGAGGAACAAGGTTGAGTGTTTTGGGAAGCAGAGAAAAGGGGATTAGGGTTCTGTTTCTTGGGTTTGTGTGGGCGGGAAAATGGGGAAGACAGGGGATGGGTTGTTATTACTTTTGACCAGGTATGGGATGGGGTTTGACCGGGTTTGGACTTGGATATTGGGCCAATGGTTTTAACTTGGGCTTGTTTGGTTTGTAGCTTAAATTTGGACTTTGGATGGATTATGAAACCAAATGAGATTTCAAGGACCAAAAGTGCAATTCTGAAAATCCAGGGACCAATCAAGTAATTTCTGAAAAGTATTCCAAGGGCCTGTTTTGTCAATCTCCAATATTCAAGGGACCAAATCTGTCATTTTTTAAACTCGAAGGACTGAAATTGCAATTTTCCAAAATTTATCAAAATGACCAATTTTGACAAGTAAGAATTACCAAAGGACTAAAAATGTTCATTTTCTAATTTAAAATGTCCAGGGGTAAATTCTGTCAATCTTTGAAATTCCAGGGACTAAAGTTGCCATTTTTAAAAGTTGGGGGACTAAAACTGCCAATTATGCAAACTTTGTTCGTTTTTCGATAATTTTGCATCTGAAACATATAAAACACAATTTTGAGATATTTTCAGTATTTTGATGCATTTCGGAGTGTTTTTAGATGTTTTGCAGTTCAGATTTGACCAAAAATGATGAGTGAATAAGCACTCATCAAATCCCTCACACTAAACCATTGCTAGTCCCTAGCAATCTTTTGAGAAAACTTAATGGATTTGAATCTCTTTACCAAAAGCCATTACTTCTGGAGTAGCCAAATGTTTCAGTTCAAGTAAGAACTATGGTACACTGATAACCATATGATTTTGAGCAAATCACCAGCTTTCAACAGTTTTGATTTGTCTTTACCAGAAGCCGTTTGCTTCTGGACTAGCCAACTCTTAGATAAATTATCAATATTATCTTTGGTGAGTCGATTACCAATTATGGTTTTCCAACTGCCTTTACCACAAGCCATAAACTTGAGGGCTAGCCAACTCTTCACTAATTAAAGATATGGTGAGCTGAACACCATACAATTTTGGGCAAATTGCAAGCCGTCAACGGATTTGAGATATCTTTACCAAGAGCCGTTTGCTCCTGGATTAGCCAATCCTTTTTTTTGTTAGACATGGCGGACTGATAACCCAAAAAAAAATTTGGCCAAAAATGGGGGAATAAGATGGTAAAACATATGATAAAATTCGCGAGAATTCCCCCCCCCCCCCCCCCACACTAGAAATGAATATTGCCCTCAATATTCAAAGTACCGGCGGTTAAGCCGAAACATAGAACGTAAAAGGGAAATACTACGGCCATTATTTGAATTTTTTTTTTTTTTTTTTTTTTTTTTTTTTTTTTTTTGAGGAAACTTTACAACAGCGGGGGGCAACTCCCCCACACTAGGGTGGTAGAAAGTAGAAAGAAGGCAGAAATACGGGTGAAAACCCATATAGCGTGCTACTGTTTTTGTTTCCCGAGTCGCTAGCTTGACTCGATCCCCGCATTCATTTGTTCATGGGGAAAGTTTGTAGATCCGGGACAACCAAGGATGGTATGTCCCCTCCAAAATAATGCTTCAATCTATGTCCATTCACCTTGAAATTTGGTCCGTCAGTTTGAGATAACTCAACGGTGCCATATGGAAAAACTTTGGCAACGGTGAATGGACCGGTCCAACGGGTCTTAAGTTTCCCCGAGAAGATTTTCAATCTAGAATTGAAAAGAAGGACTCGGTCACCAACGTTGAAAACGCGGTTCTTAATCTTTGAGTCATGGATCTTCTTTGTCTTTTCCTTGTAAATCAACGAGTTCTCGTAGGCTTGATCACGGAGTTCATTTAATTCATTGAGTTGAACTTTCCGGTGATCACCCGCGGACTTAAGGTCAAAATTGGCATGCTTCAAGGCCCAATAGGCTTTGTGCTCGAGCTCGATCGGGAGATGACACGCCTTTCCATACACAAGCTTGTAAGGAGTACACCCGATGGGTGTTTTGTAAGCGGTACGGAAGGCCCAAAGTGCATCTTCAAGTTTGTCCGACCAAGAGGCACGGTTTTCACCTACGGTCCTCTCCAAGATTCTTTTCAAGCCACGATTCGAAACTTCCACTTGCCCACTAGTTTGTGGGTGATACGCGGTAGAAAGACGGTGAGTGACACCGTATTTAAGCATGACTTTTGCGAATTGGTCGTTGCAAAAATGCGTACCGCGATCACTAATGATGGCACGGGGAGTTCCGAAACGGGTAAAGAGAGACTTTAGAAACTTCACAACTACTCGGGCGTCGTTGGTGGGGAGCGCTTTCGCTTCCACCCATTTAGACAAGTAATCGACCGCCACGAGTATATACTTGTTCCCTCGAGAAGACGGGAACGGACCCATAAAATCGATGCCTCATACGTCAAAGATCTCGCACACTTGAATGGCATTTTGAGGCATTTCATCTCTTTTAGAGATGTTGCTATGACGTTGGCAAGAGTCGCAAGATTTGACGAGGTCATGGGCATCTTTGTAAATCGTGGGCCAATAGAAACCGGAATCAAACACCTTCTTGGCGGTGTAGTTCGGGCCATGATGTCCCCCCGTGGGTCCATTATGACAAGCCTTGAGAATTTCATCGGCTTCTTGGCCGTGAACACACCGTCGGATGACTTGATCCGCACAAACCTTAAACAAGTAGGGGTCGTCCCAGAAATAATGCTTAACATCTTTGAAAAATTTGTTCTTTTGTTGGGACGACATCCCTTTCACAACAAAGTTACCCGCATGATAGTTTGCAAAGTCGGCAAACCATGGGGTACTCGAATTTTCATGATGAGATACCACATTAAGAGTCTCGAGAGGAAACGTTTCATTTATTTCCTTTTTCTCGAGCACACCTTGATGTGGATTTTCAAGACGAGAGAGATGATCAGCCGCTAGGTTCTCCGCTCCTTTTTTATCACGGATAATGATATCAAATTCTTGTAGGAGGAGAACCCATCGGAGCAACCTCGGCTTAGCATCTTGCTTAGCAAAAAGATATTTGAGGGCCGAGTGATCCGTATACACTATGCTTTTGGACAAGGTCAAGTATGGCCGAAACTTCTCGAAAGCATATACCACGGCTAGTAATTCTTTCTCCGTCGTAGTGTAATGTGTTTGAGCTTCGGTCAAAGTTTTGCTAGCATAATGTATAGGCTGGAAGTGTTTTGATTTTCGTTGCCCCAAAACGGCACCTATGGCGAAATCGCTTGCATCACACATAAGCTCAAATGGTAATTCCCAATCGGGAGCAACTAGAATTGGTGCTTCAGTGAGCTTCTTCTTAAGAGTTTGAAAAGCTTCAACGCACTCATTAGAGAAGACGAAAGGAGTATCCTTTTCAAGAAGTCGGGTCATAGGCCGGGATATTTTCGAAAAGTCTTGAATGAAACGACGATAAAATCCGGCATGACCAAGGAAACTTCTAACTCCTTTGACGGTTGTGGGAGGAGGTAATTTTGAAATGACATCGACTTTAGCTTTGTCAACCTCAATCCCGCTCTTAGAAATCTTATGGCCAAGGACAATTCCTTCCTTAACCATAAAGTGACATTTCTCCCAATTTAGACTAAGATTCGTGTTTTAACAACGTTCAAGCATCTTGTCCAAATGGGAGAGACATGTTTGAAAAGAATTCCCAAAGACCGAAAAATCGTCCATAAAGACTTCCATCGTCTTTTCGATCATGTCATGGAAAATGGCCATCATACACCTTTGGAACGTACCGGGAGCATTACACAAGCCAAAAGGCATGCGTCGGTAAGCAAATGTTCCATAAGGACATGTGAATGTGGTCTTTTCTTGATCTTGTGGGTCAATGGGAATTTGGAAGTAACCCGAGAAACCATCGAGAAAACAATAGTATTCGTTTCCCGCTAATCTCTCAAGCATTTGGTCCATGAAAGGTAATGGAAAGTGGTCTTTACGGGTGGCTTCATTTAACTTTCGATAGTCAATGCAAACACGCCATCCCGTAACCAATCAAGTAGGAATCAACTCGTTTTCATCATTTTCAACAACGGTAATGCCACCTTTTTGGGGCACACAATGAACGGGGCTAACCCAAGGACTATCCGAGATGGGGTAAATTAATCCGGCATCGAGAAGTTTTATGACTTCCGCTTTGATAACCTCATGAATTTTAGGATTCACCCTTCTTTGGTGTTGAACCGCCGGTTTGAAGTCATCTTCCATGAGAATTTTGTGTGTACAAAATCTCGGGTCAATGCCCTTGATGTCGGAAAGGTTCCAAGCGATGGCTCGCTTGTGTGACTTCAAAACCTTTATGAGAGCGGATTTTTCATCCTCACTCAAGTCTTTAGCAATGATGACGGGTGATTTATTATCACCCTCTAAAAATGCATACTCGAGATGAGGTGGTAAGTCCTTAAGTTCGACCTCGGGAGGATCATTAGATTTTTCAATCGTTTTGATTTCCTCTTTATGAAGTTCTTGAGGAGGGAGTGATGAAGGATCTTCATTGAGCATCTTCTCGATGAGAAGTATATCTCCCTCAATGTCGATGGGAGCGTGATCAATTTCCCATGGAACGGAATCACTAGCCAAGTATGCTTCAATCTCTTCCAAAATGAAGTCACTTCCCTCAAATGGAGTGAAGGAAGGGGAAGAGAGAGCAACGATGGGATCAACCGAAGTGGGATTGCCACTCTAGAATCCAAGAATTTCTTGAGAATACTCCTCCGACACAATGTCAAGGACATCAATTTTGTTGACGGAATTGTCTTCATAATTGGGGGAGTATTTCGTAACTTGATTGAGATTGAAAGTAACGGCTTCCTTGTTTACCCACAACGTGATTTCCCCTTCATCAACGTCGATCAATGCCCGACCCGTTTTTAAGAAGCACCTCCCAAGGATGAGGGGTACTCGGGGATCGGCATCAAATTCGACAACAACAAAGTCGGCGGGGAAATGAAACTTGCCTACTTTCACAAATACATCCTCGGCTATACCTAGCGGACGAGAACTTGTACGGTCCACAAGCTCGAGGATCATACATGTAGGTGTAAGCGGAGGTAATGAAAGCTTTTTCCACATGGAGTGTGGCATCAAGTTAATGCTAGCGCCAAGATCGGCCAAAGCGGAGCATTGAACTATGCCTTGAAAATCACATGGGATGAGAAATTTTCCGGGGTCTCCTAACTTTTCGGGAAGCTTTTTAAGGATAACCGCCGAACAATTTTCATTCAAAGAAGTTTTAGCCATTTCGGAAATCTTTTCTTTGTTATTCAACAAATTTTTGATTGTTGGACCGAACTTTGGCATTAGAAGAAGAGCGTCCGCGAAACTAATCTCGAAGTGTAAATCTTGAAAGATTTGGATAAGCTTCTCCATTTGTTGACTAGTTTTATCACGGAGTTTTTGGTCATTAAGCCTTGAAGGATAAGGAAGTGAGGGCTTAGGAATGGTCATCGGAACAACGGGTTCCGGAATTTGAGGTAAGACCTCCGGAGGTTGGACTTGTGCGGTACTTCGTGGGCTTGAGTTATGCACCTTGTCCTTTGATACCTCGGTTTCTCGTTCCACATCCCTCACCGGAGAAGGATTAGGCATCGAGGGTCCCTCATAAGACTTACCACTTCGGGTGGCAATAGCATTCAATTCACCTTTTGGGTTGGCAATGGTATTACTCGGAAGAGCACCCGAAGTTGAAGCTTGATTCTTTTGACTCATGAGACTAGCAATCATGCTTTCAATCTTGCTATGAGATTGATCAATCTTGTTACTAGTAGTTCTAAGCTCGGAAGTGAAATCATTCTTCAAAGTGGTAATTTGATTTTGCATGGACACCATCTTAGCTTCATTGCTTTTGATGTAATTAGCAATGTCAATGGAAGCTTGAGGAGGCTGGGCATGCACATTTTGTTGAGGAGCTTGGAATCGGTTTTGATTGAAATTTCCTTGATTTTGAAAACCTTGATTTTGATTTTGAAAATTCCGATTCTGACTCTGATTTTGATTGAACTGATTATTTCTATTTTGCACATTTTGATTTTTCTGATTTTGATTAAACCCGGGTGGTCCAAGGAAATTGTTAGAACGATAGCTTAGAAGGTTTCGGTCTCCTTGTGGTTGGTAGGAATTACCTCCCGTATTGTAGGAACCCGAAGCGGCATATACGCTCTCGGAGGCTGGACACTCAAAATAAGGGTGTGGACCACCACAAGTTTCACAACTTTTGTTTACGACATTCACTTGTTGATTGTTATTATTTTGACTCATTTTAAGTACGACAGTGGATATTTCTTCAATCTTTTTAGTTAGAGTCGTGTATTCCGAAGATGGAAGGGTGGTAGATCTCCTTGACTCACTCCTCTCGGCTTAGGAATCCCAATAATTGTGGTGGGCAGTCATGTTTTCAATGAGATCGTAGCACTCTTCGGGTCGCCTTTTCATAAAGGTACCACCGGCAGCAGCATTTATCATGTCACGATGTCTCAATGTTAACCCGTTATAGAATGTATCTATTTGGGTGACAAGCAACATGTTGTGGTTCGGACATCGATCAATCGAAAGCTTATAGCGTTCCCATGCCTCAAATAAGGACTCATCGGGATGCTGCCGAAAATTACTGATTTCATTCCGTAGTTTCGTCACCATCGACGGTGGAAAGTATTTCGCCAAGAATTTGGAGATCATTTCATCGAAACTATGGATTGAGTTCTTGGGAAGACGATCAAACCATGCGGTGGCATGAAGCGTCAAGGAATATGGAAAGAGGTATAAGCGAAGGGCGTCATCGGTGACCCCATTTTGCTTCATACTTTGGGTGACGGTGAGAAATTTGTCGAGATGCTTGTTGGCATCGTCACCCGGTGATCTGTGAAATTGGCAAAAACTTTGGACTTGTTGAATCATGTGATGCTTAAGTCCAAAATCCGTGGCCTCGATGTTGACCGGGGCAATTGGACCGCCCCGTCCATCCATCGTGGGTTGGCAAAGCTCCTCCATCGTTCGGAGATTGGGAGCTTGATTTTGTGGACCAGGTTGTTGGACTTGAGGTCCGTTCCCTAGGTTATGTGTCATTGTGATTTGTTCGACGGTACGTATCTCGGGTACGTTTGCTTGGTTACGGTTACGTCTACGAGCTTGCGAGCGAGTGCGCATGCACTTCCAAAAACAACACTTTCAATTAAAACAAGACCGAGGCAAAACACAGTGAACTTAAACCAATAATCCCACGTGAAATGATCACTTCTATAAGTAAAACGCACAAAGGAGCGGAGAGACTTTGTAGGTCAGCGCGAAGCTTATTAAAAACCCGTCTCTTTTCAGCCGCAATTTAATGTCAGGCCGTCCTTATACCCCTCACACAGTTTGTTAAACCGATAAAAGTAAACCAAAACACGAGCGACACAAAGGCAAGTTTTAAATCTTTAGTTCGGGAACTTATAATGATAACACCTCAGTTGAGAATGTTATATTGATTGTGTCTTCTATTTATTTAAAACAACAAGGAAAATCTTTTTGTATTTTTAATCTTTTACATATATATACAAAGAAAAGAAAAATATTTTTGTATTTTTGTATTTTTATAAAAAACAATAACTTCACGAGGAAGGTTCTTCAAGTCACTAATCGCAAAAACTTCACGATATTGTCGCAACACACCTCCCCGGCAGCGGCGCCAAAATTTGATTCGTTGTGAAGTGAGTGGTGAAAAACACAATATCAACGTATATCAAAATAACCGTAAAATCCGACAAATCAACCCTTTAGGAAAAAGGTCAACGTATCAAATCTCACGGGTGTGATAAAAGTGATACCGGAAAAGTGATTTCCCGGGTCGTGTCCCAACGAGGTGTGAATGGAAGGATTCGTTGAGTTTCGTGATTTGAACTTGAATTGGTTTCAATGATTTGTTTGATTTGAATTACGTATTCTACAATTTAATTAACGGGAAAGTAATTAAGGCAAGGGAACCCTAATAAACTAAAAATAAACTAATACTAAGCCTAAGGAATGATAAAACGAAGCTACACTAAGTCCTAGGGTGCTAAAACGTAAAAACGTAAAAACCGGGAAACAACCCGAGCCATAAACGTAAAAGTTTTGCAATTTAAGGGCTACGGGTGTGAAATCAATTTTCCTACGTTCTATTTGACTAAAAATAATTTAAGAAAAAGACCGGGTATTTTTTCGACTTTTAAATTAATTACTACGAATTAAAAACGATTTAACACTAATTAATTAATTAAAAATACTAAACTATTTAAGAAAAATCTGAAAAATTCACAAAAAGTACTTTAAGGGTTGCTGAACCTAAGAAAAATAAAAAAAGGTGGGGGCTGCTTTGGAAAATAAGCTGGAAATAAGCTCAAAAGAGCTTAAAGTACAAACTGCCAAATGACCTTAAATATTTAATAGTGCAACATTTTAATGAGACAAGTCCCAAGGGCAGTTGGTTAAGCGTGTTGTGTGTGAGCTGGGTGGCGTGGGTTCGAGTCCCAGCCATGCCATTTTTTGAAAACTTTTTTTTTTTTTTCAATTTCTCTTATCAAAACTTCAAGTGACAATCCAAATAAGCATTTTTTGTGAAAACCTTGGTAATGAAAACTTCTCAATAAGTTGTTACAACAACTTATTAAGTGTCTTTTTGGACAGTTACAAACAAACACTCCTTTGGACAGTTATATGCAAAAAGTATGCTCAATAAGCAGTTGGATTAGCAAAACAAAGGGCAAATAAGCAATTCAAATTTAAAATGAGCTAACTGTAAATGAATCAATAAGCTACAAAAAAAAAAAAAAAAAAAAAAAAAAAAAAAGCAGTTGGCAAATGAGAATAAGCTAGGAAATCTTAAAACTGAGTAAAGTAGAGATGAGCACTAAATCTATCCTAATAAGCACTATGAAACACTAACCATGCTAAAACCTAATAAGATCTAATCCTAATACCTAAAAGCAACTAGAGGATGGGTAATAAGCAAATCAAATGATCTAATAATCTAAAAATGCTTAGTGCTCTAGGCTGCTGTATCAGCAATGAAACAGGCCAAAGGAGTGCTGTTTGAGGGCAAGAAAAAGCACTAATAAGGAGTGATGTGATCTACCTAATCTAAATGTACTAGAAGCACTTAAGAAGATTAAAATAAGCTGAGTTGAGAACCTGAAAAGCACTCCAATAAGCATACTAAGCTTGCTGCTGTTGCAGGCTTAGTACAGCCTCTGTGACCACTTTTTGAGCTTATTTTGAGCCTTGAAATGAGCTGCAGACTGAGGGACAAGCTACAAAAAACTGAAGTTAGCACAGTTAAGATCCTAAAAATGCTAAATGGTGGTAAAAAATAAGCTGTTTATAGCTTGAGAATAAGCTGAAAACAGCTTGGGTTGGGCTGAAGCAACCTGCACAGAACCTTAGTCGTGGTAACTGACCCACTTTGACCCAATGGCAGACCCCTCAAAAGATTTTTTTGAATTTTTCCCTTTTGACCAAAGTTAGATAAGCTACTGAACTCAAGATTTTTTATTTTTATAAATTTTTAACTTGATTAAAACTTCACTTAAAGTGCTGTCAAAAACCTGAGAAACTCATTATTTTTTTTGAACCAAAGAAAACTGAAAACCTGTTGAAATCTTGTAGGACTTTTTCTAACTCAAAAACTTGTCTTGGACACCTAAAATAAGTTTGACTTCAGTGGTCAAAGTGGGTAAAAACCACTTTGACCCATTCAAAAGTTTTTAAACAAACACTCCCTTGAATGGGAGTGTTAACTGATTTCTCTTTTTTTTTTCTTTTTGACTTGGGATTCTTGGTAAGAAAACTGACTATGGACTTGAATGAAAACTATTGAACTAATGAGAATAAGTGAATTCACAAATAAGCTCTAATAAGCAAAACAGACAAGTTGAGGAAAACTTTTCATTCATTAAATTTAACCATTACAACTGATACAAAGAAAGAAACTACTTTAAAACTAGACACTTAGATAAAAACTGACTTTTTAAATAAAAACTAAGACTGCCTTTTACATTGGCTACACATGTCCTATTTATACTACAATCTTGGGTCTTCAAATATTCTCTCTTGTTTTTCCTGTGTGAGTGCAAACAGCCAAAGTTCCATCCTTGTGCTTCTTTAAGTTGATCCTAGCCATCCAACAGTTAGGTATCATTGAGATTACATCTGAGCCATTGGTTGAGGCTTTATGCCCATGGATTGCCATGGTGGCAGGTCTTGGGGGAGGTGGAATAGGGTAGTGGGTTTGGGATTTGGGTAAACCTGGGTAAAGGAGATGAAGGTGGGTTTTGGGGTATGGTGAAGTTGGGTAAAAAGGAGGAACAAGGTTGAGTGTTTTGGGAAGCAGAGAAAAGGGGATTAGGGTTCTGTTTCTTGGGTTTGTGTGGGCGGGAAAATGGGGAAGACAGGGGATGGGTTGTTATTACTTTTGACCGGGTATGGGATGGGGTTTGACCGGGTTTGGACTTGGATATTGGGCCAATGGTTTTAACTTGGGCTTGTTTGGTTTGTAGCTTAAATTTGGACTTTGGATGGATTATGAAACCAAATGAGATTTCAAGGACCAAAAGTGCAATTCTGAAAATCCAGGGACCAATCAAGTAATTTCTGAAAAGTATTCCAAGGGCCTGTTTTGTCAATCTCCAATATTCAAGGGACCAAATCTGTCATTTTTTAAACTCGAAGGACTGAAATTGCAATTTTCCAAAATTTATCAAAATGACCAATTTTGACAAGTAAGAATTACCAAAGGACTAAAAATGTTCATTTTCTAATTTAAAATGTCCAGGGGTAAATTCTGTCAATCTTTGAAATTCCAGGGACTAAAGTTGCCATTTTTAAAAGTTGGGGGACTGAAACTGCCAATTATGCAAACTTTGTTCAGTTTTCGATAATTTTGCATCTGAAACATATAAAACACAATTTTGAGATATTTTCAGTATTTTGATGCATTTCGGAGTGTTTTTAGATGTTTTGCAGTTCAGATTTGACCAAAAATGATGAGTGAATAAGCACTCATCATACTTCATGTACTAAGCCTTCAATATGTTGACAATGATAACAATCTTTCTCATAGCTAGGGAATGGTGGTGGTAGGAATGGAGTGGTTTGAGGTGGAAGGTTGGATGAAGAAGGTGGAGGTTCCACCAAAGATGGAGAGATTTGTGGAGGCACACTTGGAGGTCGTTCAACTACGGATGAAGTTGGTGGAATATGTGTTGATGATGGTGGTTGAGAGGTATCTACTTCCATATGATCCGGTTGTTGATTTTGTTGATTCCTCATAATCCAAAATGGACCATTTGAGGGTGATGGAGAAAAGGATATGGGTACTAGTGTTGTTTCAACACCAAAGTTTTGTTGTTGCGCCATTTTATCAATTAAGGAAAATGTTGGCAAGGGTGGTGGATGAGATGGCCTAGAAGGCAAATTCTCTAAGTTGTAGAGGTGTGGAGATGAGAGTGGAATGCTGAAAGAGATAGCCCTCGGTACTAGAGGTGATGGTTTAGGGGTGTTTCATTTAAGAGGTATAGTAGTATTTGGCAAGGGTTGTCTTGTAGGAACAATCCTTTAGGAATTGGTTTGATTGGTAGAGTTGGTTGTGAGGGAATTCTAGTGTTTGAGGATTTAATAGGTGATGATTCGGTTGAAGAGATTTCGTGAACAACTCGAGCAAGTTTCTTGGGAGGTCCTTTAGTGGATGAGTTAACACCAGGGGCTTTCCTCATGGTGAAATGGTAGAAAGAGAATATGTGAAAAGAGAGTTTTAGCTACTGATAATGAGTGTGTTAATGGTGATTTGGATGTTCTAAAAACGAGGTTTATAAATGGAAAGGATTAGTAAGCCACTAAAATCCTTCAAATTGCAATTATTTGCATGCATAAGAGTCAACTACAGAGTTGCACTAATCTAGGAAGTCAACTAAGACAATGTGACATGTTCAAGTTAACAAAGAGAGCTTGAAATGATTGTGTTAAGTAGGATTAGCTTTCTCTGTGCAGCTGGTTCCCACGGATCCCTCAAATGAGGGATCCGTCTAGGCTAAACCTAGGGATCCGGCTCTCAGCAGCCAAAGAAAATGAAGATGATGTTTTTGTAAGGTCTAGTACCTACATATATTCAGTGTTTCAGTCTCCTCAAGTGTATTAAATTATATGAGACTTAAATGATCAAGTGTAATGAGTGAGGATAGCTAATGATGTCTTTTATGGAAAGAAATTGGGTTTTTATGAACAACAATGGGTGATCAAAGAAGACACTAAGAATTTTTGAGAGTGTCAAGTGGAGTCAAATCATCCTAGAGATCAGATGATGATCTAAATAAAATTTAGAAAATTCCT
The DNA here is from genome assembly GCA_019973895.1 of Chrysanthemum seticuspe. Lineage (NCBI taxonomy): Eukaryota > Viridiplantae > Streptophyta > Magnoliopsida > Asterales > Asteraceae > Chrysanthemum > Chrysanthemum seticuspe. Next base: position 76,431,581 of record BPTQ01000002.1, read on the forward strand.
TAAAAATTATAAGAAATGAAAAACTAGTTTTTAGCCTATTTTGTTAAAATAGTTGAGAGAAATATCAAGCAAGGTGTTTTAAAATGAGAAAAACAATGTGTGAACATTGGAGCAGAAATATGATGAGTTTGATAAAGTGATAACTCAAAAACACCTTGAATGTGATCATAAGTTATCTATGAGTGAATGTGAGACCAACTGAGCTTGAGGGAGACTTAAGTGATCCTAAAGTATCATGTTTAACTACTATAATAAGGTCTGGAAGATTGGATTGATGTGAGGATGCTTAGAAATCTATTTCTGTCTGCCCGGATCCCACAAGTCCCTTACTTGAGGGATCCGGCTAGTTATAAGAGGGATCCAGCTTCTAGGACATGTTTACTCCACATAATACATGTAAAATTTTGTACTAGGTGTTAAGTCTTGAAACTAATGATCTCCATAGTATTTAAACAAACAAGACATGGTAAGAGTGGCATGTAAGAACATCAAATGATCAACTAACGATTCATTTCATAGGTTATGATTAAGTTATAAAGGAAGATAAACGACAATTCCTAGGGATTGATTTTATTTAAAAAAGGGACTAAATTCCTCATGCGTTTTCGTTTGATGGATCGTCGAGTGGGTTGTGAGTAGTAGATGATTCAGGAACGAAGAATGAAGTGATGAGAGATGTGTTCAAAGGTTCCATCATTTTGTTCACAAGTATATACAAAAGAACTTTAAAATTGAGGATGATAGTGCATGACATGATAATAAAGGCGTGTTAGGAACATTCCATATGGAATTAGCTTGTTCTTGTTACCTTGGAGGTTTACAATTCGCCTTGCGAAGAAGTAGGTGAGATTGTATGGTTGTTGAGTTAGTAGACAGTAGATTATGTGAGCACAACATGCAGGAAGTATCTTATGGTTTCCTCAAAGACTCTAAACATTTTCACGTAGAATAACTGAAAGAGGTTTAAGATCATCTCGGAGATTATGACATTATGTGTATGGATTATGTTTGGATTTGAGTAATTGGATTGAGGAGTGCATAAAATGTGAGTTATTCCTTGATGAGAGGGTATGCATGAACAATATGGACTGTTTTCTTCACAGTAGTTAAAGAGAGAATCAAGAGACCAATCTTCAGTGAAGGCACATTGTCCATGATTTGGAATTCGGAGAATGTGAGCAAATTTCTCAAGAGTCAAAACAAACTTTTGGTTTTTGATCCAAAACCATAGTGATAGAGAATGATCCTCGTTATGAACGAGTTCAACTTGATGGAAGAATTCCAAAACAAACCGCGGATAAATTTTCTCGTTAATCCCGAGAAGACCTTCTAGTTCTATGGTGCGGAATGAGGTATTTATACCTTCTTGGTATAATAAAGGTGAGTCAACAACACGTCCTTTATGAAAGCAACAAGTTTCGAGATTATTGAACCCACGAACATGATTCCCAGGTGTGTTGGGCTCAAGATATATATTAGGAATGTAGACACAAGTGAGTTGATGATCGGATTCATACTCATGAGTCATGATGAGACCTATAGACATGAAAAGAATCATTTACATGAATATGTTAGGACAAAGTAATGTTTCAGGAGTGAGAACATTTTTGAATGGTGACAACTTAGTTCCATCCTTCTTTTATTGTTGAAATGATATGATCTCCTAATGTTTTTTATGACTATTCTATTTTTATTAACAATGACAATTAACTTACTTTGTTGTAATATTCTAGTAGGGTTTTCCCTTTTAAGGTGAGTTTTATGAAGTGGTTTTTATGTTTAATGAGTATCTGTCACCAGGTCCACGGTTCTGCCAGTTCCCTTTTAAAAGGGATTCGGCTAGTTAAAATTCAGGGATCCGTGGATCTGTAATTTTGACAGAAAAATGATCTCAATGTAAAATTGATTTTTTCAACTTTTATGTTATAAAAAGAAATGTGTTTTAGCCAATGTTACTACTTAAGCATGCATTGGTGATTTCGAAACACGTCAAAGTTTGAAATGTGCAAAAAAAGAAAAACAATATAACAAACACACTATGAGAAATAAACGAGATAAACTACGACATTAAATATATTTCATTTCAATGCTTATAGAAATACAAAGAATCGGATAGATGATACAAATGTAGATTAATAAGAAAAAGTACATGTCTCCATGAGAAAACTTGATCATGGGATACGCGAGAGCGATAAGCGATATGATGATGAGCACGAGGGCGATGTAAACCATGGTGATAGAAATCTTTCTTGGTTTAGATTTCTCAAAGTGAGATGATGAAGAAGATGAAGTTTGAATGTGAGTTAATTTGAAAGTGGAAGATTTGAAAAAATGGGGTTTGTTGGTGATATTGGACGATCGGAGTAGATTTATGGGGAAGGAGGAATTTTTGAGATTTATGTTTTGTTTTATTAGTATATAGAAGGATTTGATTTTTAGGAATTAGTTTAAGAAAACACATAATAATATACCTAGGTTTAGATGGATGAAAACACGTATGCACAAAGGTTTTTTAATGAAGCCACATATATCACAAAAAAACATATATTGCATATATAAATAAATGAAAAATAAATATAGCCATATAAGTTTCCAATTAGTGATATGCAACCATACTCATTGTTAGCTAATGTTACTTAGAGATAAGTTTTATGAAAGTCATACCTCTAATGCAATTTTGAGTGTCCCTTTCTTTTGACAAAATGTAACAATGGACAACTCTGTTTCTTCGAGATCTAGTTGGTAGTATGTTTAGACACCCTTTTTGAAAAGGTTATCTTATTACCAAGGAATCCTGATGGCTTGCTTATTAGGAGTTTAACTAAACAAAATGACAAGAAAGGTTAGTGCATTTTGTAATACAAAATAAGATGTAGAAAAATTGATGTTGTCATCCAATCAACATCCAACAAGAGTGTTCTTAAAACATAGTATTTGTTTTTAGAAAGTTTCCTTCTTTGTAATTTTCAAGCATACACGGATCGTATCAAGTTTTTAAAGTACAATAAGAAACTTGTTAACGAAGCTCTAGTTCCAATTGTGGAAAACTAGAAGAGGGGGGGTTGAATAGTTTTGTTAGGAATTAGAAAATTCCATAGTGAAGAGTCGGTCACCCCAAATGTTATCTAGCTTAAGTTAGCTCGTAGACTTGTCGTTAGTTACGTTATTTATTGTTTTAATTAGTTAGTCAGTAGCATAAAATAGTTTAGTGCAACACCGTGGAGGAAGGACGGGTCTTTACCCACTGTATCCCTGATCCACAGGCCGATAGGAGGTCGTGTATTGTGTAAGTATAAATACCCCTTCCATCCATGGAAGGGGTGGTGCTTCTTCTCATTTTAATCTAATCTTTCATTTGTGTAAACCTCTAGCAAGAACACCCTCTCTCTCTACTAACTCTCTAACTATGTCAAACATGTATTTTGATCATCCAAGACCACCCGAATCATCTACACAATAAATATACGATCCTACAATTGGTACCAGAGCCAAGGTTGTTGTGTTTTGATGATTTCTTGTGGTTTTGATTCGTGTTTGAAGCTGTTTTTGTGTATTCGTATGGTCGGAACATTGTTATGGGTAAACTGTTTTTACAAACAAGCTTTATGTGTTTTTGTTTGGTCAAAATGGTCTTATGGTCATATCAGTTTTAATCTGTTTTGGTTCTCTTAGAATCTTGTTTCTATCAGTCTTGTTATGCATATTTTGTAGTCAATATGGTCATATATTTGTGGTCTTAATGGTTTTCTGGTATCTTTTCATGGTCAAAACAGTCAAAAAGTTTCATCTTTTATGCAACTTTTCTGGGTTTATTTGAAGCTGGCCGGAAAAGCAGTCGGAAAAACTCATCGGAAAACTCATCTATTCATGCTAGCGAGTTGACTATTGAGTCAACTGCTGCTAGCGACTTGGCTATGCTAGCGAGTTGGCTATGCTAGCGACTTGGCTAGGCTAGCGAGTTGGCTAGGCTAGCGAGTTGGCTATGCTAGCGAGTTGGCTATGCTAGCGACTTGGCTATGCTAGCGAGTTGGCTCATTAGCTAGCGACTTGGTTCTAATCCTAAACCTAGCGACTTGCTTTGTATAAATGGCTAGCGACTTGACTCAACTTAGGCTAGCGACTTGGACAGAAAGGAAGAAGGAGAAGCAAGACCTCGACCACATATACCACTAGACCACGACATCAACAACATATACCATAACATCAAGATTCAAGACGCAAACACTATATTAAACCATTACAAGACTCATCACAAATCGTCCTTTTGGAACTCATAACTGTTGGTAACACAAGATCTCATTTCTCATCAAGGGTTTTGTTATTATTTCTCAAGACCTCTATTAGATCCAAACAACCCCAATAATGATATCATCACTGATCTTGACACATACATTCGAAATCAGAAATACACAAGGATCTCAGATTCGTTTAAGTAATCACACATATCTTAATAGATCGTGTATACTCAAACATACCTCTTCATTGATCAAGACTCAAGACTCATTAAAGAAAAACGACTCATTCTAATACAAGATCTCAGATTGGTGTTCGAAATAAGTTACTTCAAATCGTTCTAAGATGTCTAAACACCACATCATCATAGATCATAACTGTTGATAAATTTTTGAACATCATAACGAGACATAACAAGGGTGTTATTCTCTTCTATATGATTCGTTCATGGCTCTCATCATAATATCAAAAGGAATCATCAAGCTAATATGGTCCTATAATTTTCGAACATAAAAAGATGACTATAACAATAGTGTTATTTCATCTTCTTGTTTCGAGATAACAAAAAATTAAATCGAGTAGTATTTATTACCTACCTGGGTTTGATTTTGAAGCTTCATTCATGAATATTAAACCATCCATGTGGCTTAAAACGATTCATGTCCTCAAAGCCATCCCTGTGGCAGTTACAAAATGATTATGGACATCCCTGTGGCTACCCTATGTCCTTTGAATCAAAGACTTTCTTACCATCCCTGTGGTGAGGTCTCGTTGATTATTTTTCTGAGGTAGAAACGGATTTGCCTTGAAGTGTTTAGGGTTTGATTGGTTGATGAATGATTGAGGCATGCAAGAGGCTGTACTTGTGATTTAATTCGTTTGGCGAGTGAGATGTAGTAGTGAGATGAAAAGGGGCGGACTGAGATAACAATTAGGGTTTGAACTGATTTTGGGTGGCAACTTGTTTGAAGAAAAAAAAAAAGATGCGGATGAAATTGTTCTAGGGTTTGTTTTGAGAGGCTGAGGAAAAGAGGCGTGAGTTTTGTGTGAGATATTAGGGTTAAGAGGGTATTTGGTGTGTGTTAAATATCCTATTGAATTAGGGTAAGTATGGTTGGCCGGATATTGTTTACATGGGCTGATCTTGGAAGTTATTGGACCCGTTCATGGACCTAAAACTTGATCAGGCTTGGATTGCGTTGATTTGAATGAAACGTTTAGTTGAAATCTTTGGAATACATTGTGTAGCACAAACTTTTGATGGACTTGTACGTTATTCAAACGTGTTATGATAAGATGGTTATTGGACTTGGTTCATGGATTTTAATGTGACCACTGATGTTGATATTACAAATTTAAACCGAGATATATTAGCACATTTTAATGGGTGCTAATTGGGTAGGTTAAAAGTTAGCACATGTTAATGGGCGTTAACAAATTTATGTGTTGATATATCACAATTTGACATATCATTGTTTGATTTGACTTGGGCCTCATTCTACGTACACATTCATAATCCGTATGTGTTGGGTATTACTTGCTATATATTACGAAGGTCTCATGTTGAATTTATACATTTGATGGCTACAAGGTAATTGTGTGTCATGAGATACGGATAATATTGACATTCAGTGATGTTATGGTTTGGGTTAAATTGATAATAGGAACGGACTTGAAATTGAATCTGAGTGTTTGGACTTGAATTATTATGGGCTTCGACATGGATGTTTGGATTTACTTTCATTGATCGGGCCTCGATTGTTACTAGTAACGAAATTTGGGTCGTACACATGATTGGGTCAAATGAGCTTCTCAACATTTGGATGTTATGAGATTTGGATTTGATGAGATTTGTTGTGTGGTTTGATACTTTGGTATATACATTTTCATGGATAATATTTCGTCACGGCTTGAAATTACTTATTTAAACAAAGTTGACTGCGGGGTTGTTTGTTCGATATTTCTAATTTGGACGTGAGGTGAAGTTTTTTTTCGGGCGCGTTTACTTATTTCGTCTTCTTTCTTGCTACCTTTCCGCGAAGATGACTTGTTTGGGCTTTTATAGAGTGTGATAAAGACTTGGCTATTTAGTTACGTTTGTGATTCTTTCTCGCTTAACAACATTGCTATCACTTCGGTGTCTCACTCTTTTGAGAATGTCAAGAGGTTTTGTACATTGGGTACACCGTTTCTTCTTCACAATGATTAGTACAAGGTTAAGTAACAAATCTGGAAAATTCTACTTCATGATCAAGTTTGGTATATCGAGTTTACTTCTCCATGTGGTCATTACTATGGCCGACAGATTGCGTGATTGATGTGTTTTCCAAAGTGTTGATTGGATGGTTGATGATGTTGATGATGTTGTTGGACCGTTGATGAACCGCTGCATGTTCCCCTAAAACAGATATTCTCTGAAACCAAAGTCGTCGTAACTCATTCAAGCTGACATTGTTTACGGTTTTGTCTTGATTTTGTAAACTCCCGCGAAAGAACCTATTTCTCGGTTTAAATCATAGACTTGTAAAATCCCGTGATAATGGAAACATCCTGGTATTAGTAAAGTGCATTTCCGGATCTATCTTACGGTTTATTCTTGGTTTTGTAAAATCCCGCGAAAGAAACTATTTCTCGGTTTAAACCATAGAGTTGTAAAATCCCGTAATGATGGAACCATCTTGGAGAAGAGAAAGTGTAATTCTGGATCTTTTGATGCTGGTGCCACGGTTTCTGCTTCGAAGAAGGGATAAAAGGGTGTACTTCATGAATTGGATGTGTGTTTGGATATTCGTCATGGCGGTTTGGTTACTTCAAAGTTTTACGGGGTTATGCTCATTAAACCATGGTCGGGATGAAACCATTATCATAGTTCACTTAAAAAAGTCTAAGGAGGCTAGATTTGAGCAGTTCAGAATATGTGACAACGGCGTTAATTCGGTATTATTTATTTGAGGTTGAAGTGAATTATCACGGGCGAGTGTACTTAGTATCTGAAGGTATCGGGGATGGATGGATGAAGATTCTTCATGATCCTTGTTCGAGCTTATTATCAAAAATGAAGACTTGGAAATCTAGTTATTGTTGAGTGACTTTTACCTTTTCTTTTACCACTTGGGGGAATTGGGCTCTTATCATCTCAAAATAACTATCACTTTAAGGAGTTACGTTGTAGTGCTCAGTGTCACATTCAATTGTGGATTTTCAACAGGTGATGTACGTCTTATGCTTGATGGTTGGTTGGTTGAAGAGTATAGAGTACTTAGAGATTCAGTGGAGGATGAAGTCTCGGCACCGCTCTTTGTTACATATGTGCAAGTATAGGTCACGATTTCGGGATAGTTTACTTCAGGGTCAAATTCATCATATTGGGTTTTCTCCATCAGCTGTCACAACAAAGAGCCTACTGAATGATAATGGGGTTGATCACATGTTTTGCCAAAAGAGATTGAAAAGAGAGAGATTATGACATTTGAATACTTCAGTTCAAGCCTCGTTCTCTAAAGAAAAGAAAAGTGTACGCTTCAGTGCGCTTTATCTTCTGAAGAAGAGAAATCTTCTTATTATGACCATTCTCATCAACATGCTTCATACTTTTTCCATGCGCTTCAGTCATCAAGTGAACCGGGCTACCACTGATTGTTTTTCTCATTCCACTTGCTCGATTATAATGAAGATGGCGACATCATGTGCTTATTTTGCGGGAGAGAAGTGTGAATAGAACATTCCGATGATTTTCACTTATTTAATCAAGAATGGCAACTCCGTTTGCAACTCTTGAGGGGGAGAAGAAGTGTGAAATTACTGCATGGTTGATTATTATTTGAGAATTTAAATGGTCATACGGCTCTAAACTCATGTAAGAACCAAGCTTCTTCTTATCGGGTAATCTTCACATGGAGTTTCTTCTTAAGAGCCGTTAGTTGACATCTTCACAAGCTGATATGAGGTTATTGACAAAGTGCTTCCAGCTAATGCTTCACGTGCACATCAATATGATGATTCCGAACAACATTCTGTTCTTGTTTGATGTGATTGTTTGCTTGGTGTTACCATTCCGTGTGTTCGTTGCGGCCTGATTGCTGATTTCCTTGATGAACATCTTTCTGTTCTTGTTTGATTGGGAGGGATTTTAGTTAAGGGGATTTGCAAGATGTAAGTTGATTGGGATGCTTTTTGGTGATGTTCTTGTTTTGGTGAGTTGAAGATGTTAACTATCTATTCCCCAACTGGACAATCTTGAAGAAGGTCGAGTCTACAGTCTATTCTACATTTTCTGCTACATGTTAGAAGACTAAAAGACGAGTTGCAGTTGATTATCAAAAGACTTCTTCTTAATCTGGTCATTCATCATACAGATTGTCAGTTTAGGGGAGAGCACTAATTGGGGGAGAGTGATATGTCGAATTTAAGCCCCAATTAGACTTGCTCATATTCTTCAGCAAGTTGATTCCCACAAGAGTTCAAGTGTTCTTCTCAATAAATTTCTAGTATACGGGCTTACAAAGTGTTGCTGATTCTGAAGTATCAAAACTAGCAAGGGGGAAGGAGACCCGTAACTAAACGCGAGTAATCTTGATGAGCTTAATACTTCTAAGTGATTGAAGATATCCCGGGAAGACTATTGTCATTACCGCAGAGAAACTCAAGGTTTGACTCATGGCGTTTTGTGTTTATTTCAACTATGTGGGGGAAGAGATGTTAGAGAATGTTTCTGAAGATATAAGAGGTACATTGGTGTGTGATGATCTCGATGTTATCGCAATCATCAGGGGAGAGAGAATTGTGTACATTGGGGATGCTCAGCTGTTTTACTTGAGGGCTTAATCTATGATTCAGAGATATAATCACTTATTCCGGTGTTGACATCCGCAGTGATTGTCACCCGCAGAGATAATCAGTGATTCGGCCTACTTCTTCAATGTTATCGGTTGTTCTCTCTTTGGGGAATGTGTGTACTTCGGGTCCTTGAGCTTCATACACGATCATCAGGGAAGAAAGCCATTGTTTACCACAAACATTGGGGAGGTGTTTTCTTCCGGGCATGATGTGTATTCGGGAGAGTTCTTGGATATTGGTGTACTTCGGGTTCTTGAGCTTCATACACATTCATCAGGGACGAAAGATGAGAACATTGGGGAGTTGTTCTTCATTACCCTCATGATGTGTATTCGGGAGAGTTCTTGAGCATTATGCAAAGAGACTGACTGCATCAATTCAACTACTAGGGGGAATTGTTCTCTTGACACCTTTTGGAAAGGATCGCTTCAGACGTCAGTTGAAAAGGAAATTTGAGAAGATTGCTTTATGTGTGGGATGATACAATGCTGTTCTTCTTGTTGATGATATAACCTCGAACGAAGAATCACGGTGATTATACTTGAAAGGAGCAGCGGAATTTATGATAATGGTGTGCTTCTCTGTGCACCTGGCTAAGGCAAGCTTGAAATAGAGCTTCGAATCTGCTCAGCTAAAGGATTTTCGGTTTGGGGGGAAGCTGCCAAAGTCTCACTTTCAGTTGGTTCAATTTCTTTCTTCGATTCAAGAGCCCTGGAAGCTTTGGTGGTGAATGTTTAAGAGTTTATGACTTCTATCTTCTACGACGTGCTGCTCGATATCCTTATCTTGGTACTCGTATCATCATCTTCTTTTACTATATCATCTTCTCTATCTTTGTATATACTTATTAAAAACCAAATGCAAAATTATAAAACCAGCAAAACAAAATAGAAAAATATAAAACCAAGAAAAAAGAAAATAGAAAATTATAAAACCATAAAAAACCCATAAAAATCAGAAAATTTCAAAAATTACCAAAAATATGTTTTTCTATGACATGTCTTCTGGTATCGATAACATCTACGGTCTTAGAAATGTCATTCAATAATGGCACGGGACTTTAGATGAAGTTCGAGCAGGAGGTGTAAATATTCTTTTCCAAAACATGTCTAAAATTATGGCTTGCAGTTACTTCAGACTGTGACCCGCGCTAAAACTATGGCTTGCTATCATTTCAGATAGCAACCCGCTCTTATAAAGAAAGGAAAGTGCTACGCTAAACAATTTTCAAATATTTTGTGCACTTATCCTAAAACAATTTAAGGAAAGTATGTCGAAGGACTGTTGTTCCTACACAAATGTTTTTCCGTCTATAATTCTTCAGAAAAATATTTGTTGTATTTCAAAAATGGTGGTAAAATGAGTTGCTTGAAAAAAATCAATCAGGATCAGAGTTTTCGTATTAATTTGCAAAAACTCAATCGATGACTTCAGCACTTTTAAAACTTTTCAAGAAAAAGAGTCATTGATTGAGGGGAAGAATATTTTTCAAATTTATATCATCTAACGGACTTTCTTAATTATCCTACGTGTTTATCTGAAAAAATATAATTGCCTATGTTGAAGGACTAGGTTTCTAGGATATGATTGTTAGGTTTAGATGATTAAAGTTTGATGAACACATTATTCCCATGCTATATATGATCTGATTGTTATGTTGAATTGACTTTAATTAGTCGATTGCTGTTATGGGTGATGTCGACCACCATATATCTGTATGTGTGTTCACTAACGTATGCAGATATCATGGATATAAGAATGTTCCCGATCCGGATCCCACTAATGATGATGATTGGATGCCGAAAGGAAAGGGTAACTATATCTTGGGTTGACAAATGAAGAAACAGAGCTTAACTGGACTTCAATGGAGAGTTGGCATGAAATGCAACGTAAGAGGTCTTACTGCATCAGCAGATGGTTTTCTTCAGCAAGTGAAGAAACGGAGCTTAATTGGACCTCAGTTGGCATTCAAAATGCAACGTAAGAAGAAGTCTCACTGCATTTGCAGACGGTTTTTCTTCCAACCCTACAACAACAACAACGGAAGCTTCTCAACCACTAACGTATCTTTGTGCAGGATACCATTTTTAAACAATTTTGAATAAATTTGAATAAATTGTTTTGAAAATGGAATATATTGTTTTGAAAATATATTGGACTAAATTTTGAAAATCACCGGACATCATTTTATCAAAACTTAAGTCACTCAATTATCGACTTCGGTCATCGATTGAAGGGGAGAGTGATTTAATTTAAAATATTTTCATACAATATATCTTCAAAAAGTCCGTTTTGTACAACAAAAAGTGGTGATCTAAAGATTTAATGTTATGTCATGGTATGATTTTTTCTTTAGAATCAAGGTCTTTCAAAATGAAATCTTTTCTGTTCTTGTTTGATTGTGAAATTGTTTTGTTTTACTTAAAAGATCTCTTAAAAACTATCATACCTGACACTAACAATCTTTAATGTCTTAAAATGGTCCATATCTGTCATCTTTCAAAATTGAATCTTGCCACGTCTTTCCCCAAAATTTTATAAATGATTTAAATCAGTTGGGATCACAAATCTCAAATGGTTTGATATTTCTGATCGGGGTAGAGATCGTGTTTTAAATCTCAAATATGTTTTAAATGGAATTGGTTTTAGTCCTTTAAAGGCACTCCTGCCTCCATGTGCCAAACGATTTCAAATACACAATGCACATGTTGAGGAGGAGGATTTATCCAAAAACCAGATGAGTATTTAAACAAGGCCACATTTTCTCCCATGTTTTCTAAAACTAATTAAATCACTTGGGATCCAAAATCTCAAAGGATTTGATATTTTTGATCAGGGGAGAATTTGTGATTTAATAATGAAATTTGATAAAAGTTGTGAAATTTGATAAAAGTTGATCGTTTTGATTCAGTTGTGCAGGCTGCTCTCTCATATGTGCTAAACGCTTTCGAATCTCGAAGCACATATTGAGGGGGAGCAAAACCATCGAGGTACAAAAGTTGTTTAAAAGAGATTATAATGTACCTTGATTGTGTTTTCAAATGGTTTTCTTAATGGATTTTGTGATTGTGGATGTGCTTCAAAAGAACTCTTGCCTCTATGTGATAAAATGTTTTAAAATATCCTATGCACATATTGAGGGGGAGAATTTTACCAAGAAAATCAAATGGCTTTTTCGTATGAAAATTGTGATCAAAGAAAATATTTCAAAGTCCTCTTGCCTCCATGTGCCAAACAATTTCTAAATCACACGCACATGTTGAGGGGGAGGTTTTCTAAATGATCAAAACTATTAAGGTACAAAATGCTTTGATCTCGTATCACAAGTACCTTGATTGTTTTTCCAAATGATTTTTCAATTGGTTTCATGAAGGAAAGAACAATACCAAAAGACCGACCAATTTACTTTATGCATGGAGTTATAAGGATGGTTAGGTTAGGTATTCGTTCCCACGATCCGCCAGAACCGGAGGGATCTACCCAGGGACAATCCACTAGATAGTGTAGAGTCCTTAGGTATATTGAAAAAAAAGGAGAAAAGTGAGGAATGGGAAGAGTGCAGACTGAGACTGAGCTAGTACTGGAATAAACCCAACAAGGTTCTAGTTATGAAGTCTCGGTAAGCACTGAAGGGGTTGAAGAATGAAAAAGAAATGAATGATAAAAGGGTGAAAAGAAATAGCCCTCCATCAATTCAACCTTAGGGCAGAAACCGGGTTCAATTCATATGCTACTGGTGGTTACTAAGGTAACACTGGTATTGAAGTCAAGACATCATGGACCCAGTGATGCACTGCACTAAACTTCCCAAACCACTCAAGTTCCTCTTAAAAGGGCTTGTTTCATTCTCACGGGGAACCTACATAATCTATCGACTTTCTCTTAGAGATTGTTGATATTGAAGAAGGAGACCCTCTCCCTAGTCTCCGGCAAAGGAACCAAATGAGCACTATTGAGTCTAGAGCCAAGAGATCATCCACAATATCTCGTTAGGACACTAAATTCTTGAAGACTTGCTTTTTCACACAATGTGGAAAGTAAGTATATATTAAGAGTCCTACGCATTATCCTTGTGGTATTGCCAGAACATCTGAGTGGTATGTAAAAGTATTCACGATGAAGATGGAAATCCTTCTAGAGCCAACATCAAACAAGCTCTTAGTGGGTGACATGTGAGATCTTCTCGTAAGATCAAGCTTGTGACAACTGGATAGAAACAATGGGGAGATTCACTCGTGAATCAACCTTGGTCCAGGAAATGGAATTGACAAATACTTTTGGAAAAACCGTTCGATGTGCAAACCTTCTTTTCTCTAGCACGTCGAATGTGTATTCACATTTTCAAATTCAAAAAGTATCTCTGATTGAAAAATACTTTTAGAAAAACCGTTCGATGTGCAAATCTCTTCTTTTTGCTAGCACGTCGAATGTGTACTCATTCTCTAATACAAAAAGTATTTTGATTGAAAATTGATCTTTCTCATAAAACCTTCGTCGTATTGCAAAACTCTTTCTTCAAGCAATACGCGATTGTTTTTTCAAATCATTTTTCATCAATCAGTGAATCTCAATTTGCTGGTTCACTCACTCCGTGTTGTCTTCTTTGAGACGTTCCGGTTTGAGAACAGCTAGAACAGCTGCGAAACCCTGTCAAGGAGATTCTTAGGAATCCTACCTGATCACAGGCAGTATTTATACTGATCAACGGGGAACCGTGGGCCGTGTACCTCAATTCAGCGAAAGTGATCAAAGACACTTTCGTGTGTTTTATTGCTAACTGTTGTTTGCAGGTACACTTGGACGGTTGCAGCTGATCAGAATTGAGGAGTCAATCCAAAGCCGCATGCTCACAGCAACCTCACTTAGTTGAAGAAATCATGACTGGTGCATATCTACATAACCTGGTTCTGATATTTTTATACTATGCTTCTGCTACGCTGCTGCAAATATCATGAACCAGTAAGGCTTCCGCTACTCTGATGGAAAGATGTCATGATTCAAAAGTGTGAGCATGTCGGTCCGAAAGTCACAACTTCACATGCTGGCAACACAACTAAGGGTGATCCAGAGATTTATTGTGGCTGATGATCTCAAAGATAGCTCGAAGATCATCAAAGATGTGGATCAGTTAAAGGCCTCCACTAAAAGTACAAATCAATGCGGACTCTGAAGAATCGCTACAAAAGCACAAAGATTGTGTGAAATGAAGAATTGAAGTCTACGAGCTCAAGAACAAAGACAAAAATAGAATGCTAGGATTCGAAATGTAAATCATGGGGTGACCTCCCTTAGGGGGAGATTGTTAGGAATTAGAAAATTCCATAGTGAAGAGTCGGTCACCCCAAATGTTATCTAGCTTAAGTTAGCTCGTAGACTTGTCGTTAGTTACGTTATTTATTGTTTTAATTAGTTAGTCAGTAGCATAAAATAGTTTAGTGCAACACCGTGGAGGAAGGACGGGTCTTTACCCACTGTATCCCTGATCCACAGGCCGATAGGAGGTCGTGTATTGTGTAAGTATAAATACCCCTTCCATCCATGGAAGGGGTGGTGCTTCTTCTCATTTTAATCTAATCTTTCATTTGTGTAAACCTCTAGCAAGAACACCCTCTCTCTCTACTAACTCTCTAACTATGGCAAACATGTATTTTGATCATCCAAGACCACCCGAATCATCTACACAATAAATATACGGTCCTACAAGTTTTACCAATTAAAACTTCGTTTTAAACTATTTAGATCGGCTTATATCAATCTATTTAATGTGTGTGTTGGATGATGATAGATAAGCATATAAATAAGTAATGCAAAGACAAAGATTAAAGGAACACAAAACCACGACACGAGTGTTTATAGTGGTTTGGCTACAAGGACACCTTCCTTGCCCTACTCTACTCCCCGAGTTTCCCACTCGAGAGTTCGTAACCACTACACAATACAACCACCTTAATGTGGCGGAGAAGCCTTCACAACATCGCAAACTTTTTATCCGGTACTAGGCTAGACACCGAGTTCTTCCACGAGTTAGAACCACAACTATCACAACATCACCTACACTTTATCCGGTACAAGGCTACATACCGAGTTCCATTACAAAGGAGGAACTACTACCCAACACTACACCACTACACGACTACCCCAAAGGAGACACACTCCTTATTACAACATCATAAGGATATCAATATCCTTTAACCCAAACTAACTATCTTGTACATCGATGCACCATATCGAATGTACACCCTTGGAACCATTCACTAATGCCTTCGACACTACCCTTTGGCACCTTTCATTAATGCCTTCGACACGATCCTTTGGAACCTTTCACTAATGCCTTCAACACAGCACTTCTATGGAGGGAGAAAAGAACTATCAACAAGATACACTTTAGTGGTCTTGATGATGACGAAGCTTAGCAGCTTATGACCTTGAGCTTGCACGTCTTCAAGAGGTGGTGATCTCGCCTTTAATAGGAACCTAGAGAATCACAAAAACATAAAACTACATAGAATGATCCTTTGGATATGAGTTTAGAGATGTTACAATACTAAGAGAGAGAGTATGTGTAAAAGTGGTGGCGAGCAAGAGAGAAATGGCTCACTATTTATAGACAAAATTGTCTACTGTTTCACGTTTCTCACGGATCCCTCCCCAGAGGAATCCGGCTAGTGCAATCCTAGGGATCCGGCTGCTGGGTGAGCTTAAGTCCGGATTTCGGGTTGCAAACCGGGTTATGGGTTATGGGTTATGAACCATGGGATATGGGTAATGTTTTATAGATACCTATAACAACCCGTAAAATTTCCGGATTATTATAATAATATTTATCTCGTCAGAAAATTTAAAACAATTATTTTCTGACAAAATGCCAACATCTAAAATTTAAAAATAAGACACCGCACATACAATACTTGCCCAAAAAGTATCTGTGAAATTTATTATTGTCCAAGTTAATATGTAAGCATACATAAGCTTAATCCATTGTTCTAAAAAGTTATTCCGTATACTGTCGTGCAGTAGCGTACAAGACTAAAAATAAATACTGAGATAAGAGAAAAATACACTTTTCATCAATCACTAATAATTTACGAAAGAAAACGAGAGTTATCTCGTGAATTCAGAAAGTCACGGCACCGCACGCATACCGACACCAAATTAATAACAGCAAACAATTATAAAAAAATTTCAATGAAATAATAATGTCATATTATTACATTTAAGAATTCGTTTCCGAAAATATAATTTCTACATTTTTCGGATACCGGGAAGGTACGTTTACTCGAGGATTCGTCAAAACATATACAGTATCTTATAATAAAACAAAATAAAAATCGTAACTCCTACTCTCTACTCCATGCCTCCCTATTGTCTCCTCTCCGTCCTCTCTCTATCGACACCCACAGTAAAACCAAACACAGAAAAAGTAATTCTTTCCACCCTCTCTAGTCAACACCAAAAACATGACTTGCAGCCTTTCACTCGTACTCTTATCATTCTCGTAAGTAAACTCGAATCCACCTCTTTCGATTTGTATTTCATACGTTTAAACATGAGTGTTTGCAAAGGTTTTCATATAAATGATTTATATGTTTCGTTATTCATGAAACATTATCACAACTAAACTTAAACTTAAACTTAACCATTACAAACTAGTATGCTTTATCTTGGTTTAATATGTTAAAAGGATGATTTTTAACGTTAAAAATGGTTTAACGAAGGTAAAACCAACTGATAACTGAGTTATGGTTAATCGGGTTCTAAATATAAAACATGGGTCTTTCATGTCTTTCGATCAAGTTTAAGACAACAAGAATTTAGTTTAAATACATGGTAAAGTTTTGGCTCATTTGTGGAATATGCTTTCTTCAATTCATAGTTGGTTTCATCGTCTAGTTCGACTCTATACATGCTCATCGATATTCATTTTGAACTCAGTTATCTTGACTCTTTCGAGTCTCTTTGGCATACTTAGTTTATATGCATATTATTGTTACCGACTCATTCAAGTCGTTCGGCACTAAGTTGCACCGATTTATGCGACATCTAAACACACAAGCACTTGGGCTTGATAGACCAACTTGTTAGTTGGTAAGCCATAAGAGAGCTTATGGGTGATAAGCTCTAGGCTCATATCAAACCAAGCTTAAACGAGTACCTTTTCAGTTAAATTATGCAGTTTTTGGCTTAAAACTTATATCGAAACCTTTACCACTTGCTAAGCTTTGTCGGGTTTTATAACCCAGCATTTACTCGACTTAGCCCATAGAAGTGCTTATTCGCTTAAGCACTTGGTGAACTTTGGGTTAGCACGTCGAAGTAACCATAACACACCTAGCAAACTTCTTTTCAAGCCACAAAGCTTTAGTATTCGAATGAGTATATGAAACAGGAAACAACTAAAGATACATGCACGCTTGAAACTGAGAATGTTAACAAATGAAACAGTCCAAACACCTCGTTGTATACAAACGGTTGCGAGACCTAACACGAAAAGGGCCTTGCTCCATTGGTAGGACGCCCCCTTTGTTATCCACAAGCCCAAGGTTCGAATCCCACCAATGCATTTTTACTACTTTTTGGATATTTTTGCAAATTTTGCGAAATGGGCAATTTCAGCCCCTCAATTTTGAACCTCTCATCATTCTTCTTAAAACTCTTTATAAATATGAAAACTATATTGTTACTACACTTCCGCCCCTCAAATTTTGCCACTTTGACACTCTTCAACAAAACTTTTATAAGTTTAACAACTTATATATTTTTTTCCACTTTTCGTCTAAATAAATATGTGTTCTAATTGACGATCACATCCGCGTAAGTTATAAATAATATATTTGTCCAAATATATTATTTACCCACCAAATTCAATAAACATATATTGTATATATATTTTCACACCATGAAACCTAACAAATCTAATAAATACAATTCAATTTGTATTTATTCCCCACTTCGATAATACTTGAGTCAATATTCGAGTCAACTCTTATACGAAAGTTTCGTGTACATTATTCCTCCATTTATTCCAAGAGCCAATACTTACAAACATTTTGAAAACTGTTTTTAAACTTAAATGCTGTCACACAAGAAACAACAACAACCACAATAAAAACATTTAAAATTTATAAAGTTAGTTGAACTTTATCGAGTCTTAAACATAAAGACTAAATTGCCGTACTTAATTAGGTTGCGTGTCGGAGCAGTGCACTATCACTCCTTGATTTATTTCCCTTTAGACTTCCTATTGCACATGGCCAAGGTGAGTTTCATAGCCCCTACTTTTACTTGTTTTATAACTGTTTTGGGGGAAGATACATGCTCATTTTTACTTAAATGATTTAATTTCTAAAATTCTGCATTCTATGCATACTATGCTTTTACATGTTTAAAGTTTTCATCATACCTAGATGCTTTATGGACCATACCAAAATACTTGACCTGGAATATTACGCAGCTTAGCCTAAGTCTTTCGATCCCAAATTGCCCTCTTCATGAACCGTCAATTCCTGATGGGAAGCGCGAATGTTATAAATAGATCTATTGGGGGTGACTCCCCTGTTCGGTTGACCCCGCTTGGGTCAAGGCGAAACATATAGCATGTCGGGACCGAGTGTACTGGGATAAACACTCGCCATGGGCTCCTTATTTGTATGACTTTCTTGTGCATACATAAACTATCGTAGCTTCGGTTGCATGAACTTAGTGCTAGCGTAATAGATTCAATATATGACATTATATTCGTTGTAATGTACATATACCCTACTTATAGTCCACTAATGAAATCTCTTTTATGAAACCCTTTTATGAATTGAAACCATAAACTTTATGACATTATGCAAGACTTAATGATCATCAAAAACCAAATTTGAAACAGTGTACTGAAATCTCATTTTAAATAAACCTATGAACTCACCAGCGTAAGCTGGCCCCTTTTAGCATGTATCTTCAGGTTTGAGGTGATAGCTTATCTTTGGAGGCGCAAGGCAAAGGCATGGCATGGTCATAGACGACTCAGATTTATGTATTGGGACCACCTTTTCATAATGGGCCATTTTCCGCACTAATTAATAATGTAAACATTGTTTTTAAGAATGAATAAAAGTTTATTTATGAAAAACCAATTATTCTATGCTTATGTTGTGATACCAATTTAGTAGCACCCCAATACTTGTATGCTTCCGCTGAGTCATTTTTGGGGGTGTTACAGATTGGTATCAGAGCCTAGGTTATAGAGAACTGGGTATATTTTTAAAACCTAGACTATAACCACTTTTACAAAAACTTAACCCTATGACCGACACGTGCCTGCCTGCCAAGCTGATGCCTCACTTATGATCCTGTTGAGATCATACTTGATAAGATACATGTTTATCACTGCTCACCTAGTTTCATTATAGGTTATAATTATATTCCCTATACATACACTTACATATCACAGCACTACACCTTTCCCTCACATAAAGAGAATAATTGTTCTAATCCTTCAAGACAACCTTTAAAAGTATTGTGACATATTACTAGCGTAACTAAGCTAAGTATTTCAAAATTCATTGAACCTCGGGTGAATATAGACTGATCACCTATATTCAACCAGAGACAGTGGGACATAGCCTGATCACCTATGTCCGACTCAGAGGTGAATTTTGCAGTACTTAGGATAGTTATAATAGCTTTATGTCCGGTGAGAAAATGATAATATTTTAATAAACATGTAACATTTTAATAAGTCACACATTGGCGTTACACTAAAGCTACACATTGGCATCACACTATTCCTTAACACAAGCCACTCACTGGCATTCCCTAAACACAAGCCACTCACTGGCATTCCCTGATCACAAGCCACTCACTCGCATACCCTAATCACAAGCCACCCACTGGCATCACCCTATTCCTTGGTCATAAACCACTCGCTGGCATCACCCTATCATAAGCCACTCACAGGCGTCACAATATTCCTTAATCATAAGCCACTCACTGGCGTCATCCTACTTCTTAATCATAAACCTTATAATTCCATATCACAATCGGGTTATGTTATAGTCACTCCTACCCCACACCTTACACCCCATGGACAAATCAACCCATTCTAGGAGCAACCTTTCAATAGCACCTATGAGAAAATACAATAAACCTCTAGCAAAATCTAGAAAGACACGACAAATGACCTATAATCCTACAAAACTTGAAATTTTAACCATTGAAAATTTGATACATAAAAACTCCACCCACCTTTTAAGAATAACCGTGCCTACCTTGTTACTCTCCTACAAACAAAAGAGTTGCCATATAAACTATTTCCAATTATCCCTCAAACCATTATAATCAAAATACTTCATGAATCACTTCATGAATCATTCTACAAACCAAATTACCACCTTACCATTACACCATAAAGTAAACTACAATTCTACCCATACCTTACCAAAATAAAGTGTTCCTTAATACTTTGAAAAGTAACCCACAACCACTCTATTGGTCACTTATTTCCTTGAAATGTGTTTTAAGTTAATACCCGATAAACAAAAATGATCAATGTCCTCCGTGATAGCTAAGCCTGACCTTAGGATGTATCATACACCTCTGCCTAAAACCATAGATAACCATGAGATTCATCAACTATTAAACCTCTATCCTTACCCAACTTAGACAACTAAACCCTACTCGTAGTTATGGGTAAATGTTATATCCTGCTACACATCCTTACTACAACAAAATTTTCAAATTGTAGGATTTTCGTTTAAAAAAAATAAAAAATAAATAAAAAAATAAATAATTCCAACAATAATATTTTCCAAATCCCTCATTAAAATGAGACAAAATGCTGAAACACTAAAAGTTTCTCAAAACTTCCTTATACATCCCATAATTAAGAACCGGTTTTACGATCTTTTAAAAACGTGTCATTTTTACACATTATCGATTTATAAATCTGGTCTTAGTCAAACTTGTATAAACATTTAGTCGAAAGAGAAATTCGAAAACAAATGTTTCTTCATCCCTTAAGGATCAACCCATATACTTTAGAATCATGAAACGCCAGAAATGGGTACGTTTTGATAAGACCATGAGAAATTAGAGGTGCCCACACTAACAAAATAGTGAAACCTCATAACATCAGAGTTAGAACTCTCACCCAATGAACCTACCCTAGAAAATCATGGCTCCTCCGATAGAGGATGTGCTGCTGGCATAACACCTAACTACCCATACCCATAGAGGAAACCCTAGAACAACCTATGGAAATTCAAAACTTGTTCCAAATACCATCACCTCGTTCCCGACACCCTGTCGGGTAACGTAAACTGAGATCCGGGACGGATCTCCTGTAAGGTGGGTAGACTATAACAACCCGTAAAATTTCTGGATTATTATAATAATATTTATCTCGTCAGAAAATTTAAAACAATTATTTTCTGACAAAATGCCAACATCTAAAATTTAAAAACGAGATGTCATTTCATTTCTTTAGAAATAAGACACCGCACATACAATATTTGCCCAAAAAGTATCTGTGAAATTTATTATTATCCAAGTTAATATGTAAGCATACATAAGCTTAAACCATTGTTCTGAAAAGTTATTTCGTATATTGCCGTGCAGTAGCATACAAGACTAAAAATAAATTTTGAGAAAAGAGAAGAATACACTTTTCATCAATCACTAATAATTTACGAAAGAAAACGAGAGTTATCTAGTGAATTCAGAAAGTCACGGCACCGCACGCATACCGACACCAAATTAATAACGGCAAACCATTATAAACAAATTTCAATGAAATAATAATGTCATATTATTACATTTAAGACTTCATTTCCGAAAATATAATTTCTACATTTTTCGGATACCGGGAAGGTACGTTTACTCGAGGATTCGTCAAAACACGGAGTACAATTTATACAGTATCTTATAATAAAACAAAATAAAAGTCTTAACTCCTACTCTCTACTCCATGCCTCCCTATTGTCTCCTCTTCCTCCTCTCTCTGTCGACACCCACAGTAAAACCAAACACAGAAAAAGTAATTCTTTCCACCCTCTCTAGTCAACACCAAAAACATGACTTGCAGCCTTCCACTCT
The DNA here is from genome assembly GCA_019973895.1 of Chrysanthemum seticuspe. NCBI lineage: Eukaryota > Viridiplantae > Streptophyta > Magnoliopsida > Asterales > Asteraceae > Chrysanthemum > Chrysanthemum seticuspe. The sequence goes on from BPTQ01000002.1 coordinate 76,453,727, forward strand.
TGGCTCTACTCTCCTCTAGGATATCACGTGAAAGCCTTAAGTTTTGCAGTTAGAAAATGACAAGGGACTGTAAACATGCATGCTAACTTAAAATAGGCACACACACTTTTACACTTTGTAAAAATTTACTCAACCATTTCCCCATTTTTGCATTAAAATCTGGTCGAGACCCAAGGATTAACACACGCATCTCTTTTCATCAAATTCACATACACTACCTCCTATACTCACCACGCCGGCCATCACCAGCCACCATCAGTTGTCACCACAGCCGCCACTCCCATCCATGGCTATACAGTCGTTCACACTGTCAAGAAACAAGAAGGATTAGATCGGACTTTTATTAAGGAACACGCTTAGGGTTTTGAACTCGTGGTTAATAGATCGGGCTTTCATTTTTGCAAGCAAATTGGTTCATTTGGCTCTAGTCCTTTTGGCTCTTTGGTCCCCGTCTTTCACTCATACTCTTATCATTCTCGTAAGTGAACTCGAATCCACCTCTTTCGATTTGTATTTCATACGTTTAAACATGAGTGTTTGCAAAGGTTTTCATATAAATGATTTATATGTTTCGTTATTCATGAAACATTATCACAACTAAACTTAAACTTAAACTTAACCATTACAAACTAGTATGCTTTATCTTGGTTTAATATGTTAAAAGGATGATTTTTAACGTTAAAAATGGTTTAACGAAGGTAAAACCAACTCATAACTGAGTTATGGCTAATCGGATTCTAAATATAAAACATGGGTCTTTCATGTCTTTCGATCAAGTTTAAGACAACAAGAATTTAGTTTAAATACAAGGTAAAGTTTTGGCTCATTTGTGGAATATGCTTTCTTCAATTCATAGTTGGTTTCATCGTCTAGTTCGACTCTATACATGCTCATCGAGCTTCATTTTGAACTCAATTATCTCGACTCTTTCGAGTCTCTTTGGCATACTTAATTTATATGCATATTATCGTTACTGACTCATTCAAGTCGTTAGGCACTCAGTTGCACTGATTTATGCGACATCTAAACACACAAGCACTTGGGCTTGATAGACCAACTTGTTAGTTGGTAAGCCATAAGAGAGCACTTGGGCATGGCATGGTCATAGACGACTCTGATTTATGTATTTGGACCACCTTTTTATAATGGGCCATTTTCCGCACTAATTAATAATGTAAACATTGTTTTTAAGAATGAATAAAAGTTTATTTATGAAAAACCAATTGTTCTATGCTTATGTTGTGATACCAATTTAGTAGCACCCCAATACTTGTATGCTTCCGCTGAGTCATTTTTGGGGGTGTTACAATACCCAACAAGATGCAATGTATCTAAACATTGGGTCATGGGTCTTGGGTCATAGATCATGGATAATACCCAACATGACTTCATGAATGATGTCATGCAATGGGTCATGGGTTATGGATCAAGCTCCATGGGTATGGGTCATGGACTTTGGGTTTTACCCAACAACATTCATTGTACCTAGTCAATGGATCATGGGTCATGGGTCATGGACTTTGGTTTTTCTCATTACATTAGCATTACAATATATACAAAGTATATATATATATATGTACATTTCCATATTATGTACACACTATGTAGCATATTGGTTTTCACAAATGCATAATCAAACACACATAAGGGTCGAATGAGATTAGGTTTTAGAGAGAGAAAGTGAAGAGAGTTGGGAACTTTAGTGACACAAAAAAAATGTATATTGAAAGCTCCAACCCTTTGCCTTGTTAGGCAAAGGGTATTTATAGGTTCTTACATGATACGCCTCCTACGGGCTATGGATCAGGCATACAGTGGGTAAAGACCCATCTGTCCTCCACGGTGTTACATAACTAACTACTAACTATCACTAAATGACTACGACTACTAGCTTTCTAAAGAATACATATACTTGAGGTGACCTAGTCTTTAACTACCGGATTTTCTAAATCCCAACAATCGCCCCCTAAGGGAGGTCACCTCAATTACAAACAGATATTACATTTTGGTGTTCTTGAATTCTTGATTAAGTTCTTTGCTCTGTAGCTCGTAGTATTTGATTCTTCATGTTCTGCATGTATTGTAAGTCAAGTGGAGGTCTTTAACTGATCTACTGATGCGTGCCAAACAATCAAGCTAAATCACACAAGCCCGCCACTTGTGAATGGCGGACCGTAACCAGCTTAAAACTGCTTAAGCACGTATGCAATGAAGATCTGGGGAATATAGTGTTTCCCCGGGTCGTTATGTCCCAGCGAGCTATGCAATGGATTATCAAACGTTTAGTGATCGCGAGATTTGAACGAGAAAGGGATTTGATGATTATTATAACTACGGAAAAAGGACATAAACTACAAGGGCTAAAATGAAAATTAAAGGAAATTAAAAAGATTAAAAAAATAGTAAATAAACGCTATCACTATATTTAAAATGATGAACGTTTAAAACTTGAAACTAAAAACTTACGTTTAAAATAAAATTTACGTAAACGTACAAATAAAAACGTGAAAATTACACAAGATAAATCCTAAAAATATGAAAAATACATTTTTACAATCCTAATGATAAAAGAAAATTTATAGAAAAAGAAGATTATTTTTACAACTATTTATCTAATTATTATTAATTAAAAACTATTTTTAACTATTAATTAATTACCTAAAATACAAGAAATTAGGAAATAAAGCTAGAAAAATAAAATTATGAATTGGAAAAGTCTAAAATATCAAAATAGAATTTTCAAAACTATTTTTGTATTTTTCTGATTATTTTTCTATTTTCTAGGAATTTTAAACTATTTAAAACTATTTAAAATATTTAAAAATACAAATTTAACTAAGAAAAATCTAGAAAAATACTTTTTTGGCTTTTTATATTTATCTAAACTTAAGAAAATTGAAAAAATATTTTTTTGAACCTTTTCTTAATTTTTTGTATTAAAAGCTATTTAAAAATTCTTAAAAACTAAATAAAATACAGAAAAATAGCAAATCAACTTGGAAAAATCTGAAAATTTCAGGAAAACTCTAAAATTATATTAGGAATCTAGGAAAAATGGAAAAACATGGGGTTATGTGCAAGAATATGAAACTGATGATCAAAGTGCTTATAAAATAAGCACTTGGATAAGCAAATGGAATCCAAAAGGCACCAAACCAAAACAGAAACTTAAGTATGCTAAAGTAACTAGAATGCAACAAGAATCAACTAACCTAGACCACTGATAAGCAATTTGCAACAGATTGATGTTTTGAGAATAAGCTAAAAAACAGTCAACAGGTAGTCTACTTTGAGCTCAAGAATAAGCAATCGAATAAGCTAGAAACTAGAAACAATAACTTGGAACTTGTACAAGACCTGGGTGGCTATCAATAAACCCAAGGACAGACCTTGAGGAGCTCTAATGAGCCAAATTCAAGATCTGCAAAATCTGTGTAACCCCTGTGCAGACTTGATGCCCTGCACAGGGGATTTGGTACCAACTTAACAAGCTAATCAAGAGCTTAAAGAAAATTCATAAAATTATGATAAAATGGACATAAGAGACTAGACCAGGAGAGGTTTTAAAAACCACAAGAATCACTTGATTTGACCTAGAAATGAGTGCATGAAAAATCACCTTAACTTGGCCAAAACTGGATATTTTTAGCTTTTGACTTTTTAAGTAAAACTGAATTGTTGACTTTCTTGAGTTTTGATCATGATTTTTGAACTGAAGATGATATATTGAGATGGAATGAAGTTAACAAAAGCAAAGTTTATGAAATTTTAAACACAAAAACAAGATTTGGACTTGATAAAACTCCAACAGTAAGCAAATGGACAGATTATCTGAGATTTTGACTTTGGAGGTTTGTATGCACAAGTTAATGACAGATATTAGCTAAAATGGACTACAAAGACTTGAACCAACTAAAACCTATCACTGCAAGACCCTCTAACACAGTAAAAATCCCAAATCCAAACACCCTTTATCTAACTGTGTTGCAATCAAAATGAGCTAAACCCTTGAACAAACTTGTAATAAGGATCAAACTAAGCTTAAATACCATAAATAAAGCTAAATAGACTAGATTAAACTAATGGTGATCACAGATTCATAGACAAGCATAAGATGCAAAATCTGACTTGAAACTTGAAAAATGAAACAGGTACTAACCACTGTATCCAACTATTGCAGGCCAAAACCAGACCAATCCTATCCTAATTAAGCCTAATCCAACCCATTTACACCACTGCAACATCCATATCAGCTTCCATTTCACATAGAGTCCAAGATTGACTTTCATTGACCATGGGATAAAACTGCTTAAAATTGTAATATGAGCTTGTAGGAAGCTTTAATAAGCTATCATAAGCTTGTTTAAGCTTATAAATAAGCTTCTAACATCTTTGACACAGGGATTTGAGAGTTGAAATTTCAACAATGAGCTTAAAAGATGAAAATGAACATTAACTTGAATTAAAACTTAAACAGAGTTGCAAATCACTTGAATGCCTTTGTTTGATACAAATAAACTGAGAAATACAAATGAGAACTAGTTAATACATGTTAAGCTTAAAAACGACATTAAGAAAATTTTATATAACTAACTACTGCCTCAACTTGCTTCTTCTTGCATCCTTTTATACCCCAAGTTGCTTCTCTCATCTTTCTAAGAAAATCCCACCATAAATCCTGACCTTTGGATCAATTGGGTGAATCTAAGCCCTCCATTGTGTTTTGGCGGGAAAAGAGATATTTAAGCAGATGAGGCTTGAGTGAGGGGAATGGAGAGGCAATTAATGATTCTTGGAGTTTGGTGTTGGTGGGGGGACAAGAGAAGGGATAAGGTGAGGAGGGGGTGGAAAGGTTGAGTGTGTAGGGGTGAATCAGAAGCAAGTGGGGAAGAAGGTGGAGTTTGGCGCGTGTTTGGGGTGTTGACCAGGTTTGACCAGAAGTTAATAATCCAAGGGGTTCACAATTCAATTTGACAGGGGGTCCAAAATGCTCATGACTAGGCCAAATGGGATAAAGGGTTTTAAACTATAGGGACTTATTGTGTAAATTCTGAAACTTGAGGGCCTAGGCTGCCAATTCTGAAAAGTTTCTTCCAAGGACTAAAAGTGACAAAGTTCAATAATGCAAGGACTAAACTTGCCATTTTCAATTTTCCAGGGGCCATTTTTGCCAATTTTCAAACTTGGAGGGCCATTTTTGTAATTTTCTCAAACTTTTGAAATTTTTCACCAAAGGACTAAATTTGACAACTTATGATTTTAAAAGGACCTTTGGTGATTTTTCTTTTGAAATTATGTGCTCAGGGACTGTTTTTGACAACTTTTGAAACTTGGGGGACTAAAACTGCAATTTTTGCAAATTTGATACGTTTTTTCATCTGATTTTGATATTTTTGCATTTAAAACACATAAAACACTGATTTGTGATATTTTGATCATTTTGATGTGTTTCTGAGTGTTTTCAGATGATTTTGCAGTTTATTTTGTACAAAAATGATGAGTATTTAGACACTCATCAATCCCCCACACTGAGATATTGCTAGTCCCTAGCAATGATTTGAGAAAACATAATGGATTTTAATCTCTTTACCAAAAGCCATTACTTCTGGAGTAGCCAAATGTTTCAGTTCAAGTAAGAACCATGGTACACCGATAACCATGTGATTTTGAGCAAACCACCAGCTTTCAACGGATTTGGTTTGTCTTTACCAGAAGCCGTACCCTTCTGGACTAGCCAACTCTTAGATAAATTATCAATATTATCTTTGTTGAGCTGATTACCAATTATGGATTTTCCACTGCCTTTACCACAAGCCATAACCTTGCGGGCTAGCCAACTCTTCACTTTTTAGGATATGGTGAGTTGAGAACCATACAATTTTGGGCAAATTGCAAGCCATATAAACGGATTTGAGATATCTTTACCAAGAGCCGTTTGCTCCTGGATTAGCCAATCCTTTAGTTTATCAAACATGGCGGACTGATAACCAATTGAGTAAGTGTAAAAACACTTACTCCAAAAAAAATTTTGGCCAAAAATGGGGGAATTGGTATAATTATATGATAAAATTCGTGAGAATTCCCCCCCACACTTAGAAATGAATATTGCCCTCAATATTCAAAGTACCGGCGGTTATGCCGAAACAAAGAACGTAAAAGGGAAATACTACGGCCATTATTTAGAAAGAAGATTTTTTTTTTTTTTTTATAATAGCGGGGGGGCAACTCCCCCACACTAGGGTGGTACACACGGGTGAAAACCCATGTTAAGCTACTGTTTTTGATTACCGAGTCGCTAGCTTGACTCGACCCCGAATTCATTGGTTCATGGGGAAGCAAAGTGGAAGAAACAATCTCCATCGGACTTTCATTCAAGATGTTTGGATAAACATTGAAGTACGTGAAAGTTCCACACCGATGAGATATACATAGAACCGGCTCACAAATGGTACATGAAAATGCCGGGATCAAAGATAATGTCTTCATTCCCAAAGGAGTGAAGAACAGGAGAAGTGACAGAATATATGAAGAAAAGAAAGAAAATCATGATAGAAATCATGACTAACTCTTCATCCTCAATAGGAGAATTCATAGTTTCATGAATCTCCTCAGTTAAGCTTGCTTGATCAAGACATATTATGGGTGTGTCTAGATCAAAGTAGAAATTATCATACTCCGGCGGAGATATGATATGAGTGAGTTCATCCGAGAACTCCATGAAGGTGAATGAATCATATTCAGAATTGATATGAGTGGGTTCACTGGCGAACTCCTCAAAAGTAAATGATTCATGATCGGGGAGAGAATTATGAGAATGAGAAGTGGTACTGCCACTAATCTTCTCTCCCATACTATCAAAACAGGGGGCTTTCATTTCCGGAATAGAATCATCGGAAAGAATGTCACTATCCTTAATGGGGATAGGAGATGAAATAGGTTTCTCTTTGAAAGCCTCGATTTTAGAAATGAGAAGACTGACATTCAATAATGTTGCTCGAAGAGCTTCATCTTTGATTTCAGTGTCAGTAACTTCATCATTCTCTTCTTCTAAGCTAACAAGCTCAGAAGGAGAATCTTCCACATAAACGATGTCTCCACAAGATAACGAATCATCATCAGAATCGGAGAACATCTCAACATGATCTGTTTGGAAGACAAGAGGAGGAGGGATATCACACACATGATCAAGAATTCCCTGTGACTCTCTTGGGATTGGGACAAGGTTCTCAACACTAGACTTTATGAATTCGTCCGATTCCTTTTCAGGAACAGTGTCAAGATGCTCGTCCCCCATATTCAGAGAGTGAGTGGGAGCCTCGGGTGTGATAGCAGTTGTTTGAGATGGAATCTCAACTGCTAGAATATCAACTGACTGAGGGGGTTGAGAAATATTACTTTTAAAAGGATAAAAACCCTCCTCGTCATCGTCATAAAGTGCTGCCTTGAGAAATTGGGAACGCCTTAGAGCTGCTTGCTCTAGGATAAATAATTCTTCCCTAGATTTGCGAGCTTCTCGTTCTTCGGCCAGCAATTCTCCTATGGTTTTTTCACCACTCACTTGATTCTTAAAGTTTTGAATCATATCATCAAGTGTTTTCATTGCGGTTTCAAGATCCTGGGAGATTTCATGAGACAACGGCTCAGATGGAGTTTGAACCGTATAGTGTTGTGGAGGTTGGAAATTATCAAACATGTGAGAATCATGATTGTTACAAGGAAATGGATTCCCTGTTTGACAATCAGAGCTGAAATGGGGACCTCCACAGTACTCACAACAATAAAACTGTTGAGTCTGGACAGGTGAACTATATGGATATTGGTCATAACCAAAACTCTGAGCATCACTGGAAAACTGTTCATAGACAAACGTGTTTCCGGATTGACACTCAAATCCTTGGTGAGGACCTCCACAAAATTCACAACAGTAAAACTGTTGGTTATATGAAGATAAGTCGGGCTGGGGTGGGTAATTGGAAAAGTTTGAGGAATCGTTAAATGAGTTCTGATTAGGATCATAATCAAATGAATTCCTCGAACCACAAAACAAACAACTCCCGTTATGGATATCATTACCACATTGTACACACGTACATCAACGACAGGGTGAACCAAAGAGAGGCTCACCACAACCGACACAAGGAATAAACGATTGCATTTGAGAGTTATGAAGAGGAATCGGTTTATTCAAAGAATCAACAAAACCAACATGGTGATCCGAATGACTATCAAGTCTCGAAGAACATTCAGAAAAATCCGGAGGTGGGACAAGTGGTGTGCTCTGAGAGCTAGCAATTTCCACCACTTCCGTTATGGTCTCCGGTTCTGGTTCTTGAGAAACGTGAAGATTAGGCAAGTCATTCTTGCTAATCACCGGTCTTTGAACGGGTTCATCATAATCAATTCTAATTCTCGACCTTTTTTCATCGGCTTGAATTTGTTCGATTAGATTACGGGCTCTATCTTCAAAGAAAGTGTCCTCGTAATCCTCGGTGGGTGCTTGGGGTAGCTCCGATGTTTGAACTGGTTTGTCAAGATTAGAATGTATTTCAGGTTGTGGCGGGTGGTCGAAATAACTTTGAAAAGAATTTTTGATGGATAATTCGCACGAATTGCAAAATTCGCTTGAACTAGGCCCTCCACACCGCTCACACACATTTCTGACGATGAAGTTGACGAATGTCGACATAAGAATTAAACATATAGAGGATTAAGAAGAGAATCAAATGGTTGAGAGGATACGAAGAATAGAATTAAACGGCAAAAGAGGGTAAGAGAAATAGAATCAACGAATAAGAGGAATGAGAAGAGTATTTTTGGGGTTTTTGGATAAGAAAATATAAACATATACAGATGGATGGTATGAACAAAGAGTGAATATCCAAATTACTAATCTGCTAGACGAAAGATAATCACCACAGCTCCCCGGCAGCGGCGCCAAAAATTTGATGCGTGCCAAACAGTCAAGCTAAATCACACAAGCCCGCCACTTGTGAATGGCGGACCGTAACCAGCTTAAAACTGCTTAAGCACGTATGAAATGAAGATCTGGGGAGTATAGTGTTTCCCCGGGTCGTTATGTCCCAGCGAGCTATGCAATGGATTATCAAACGTTTAGTGATCGCGAGATTTGAACGAGAAAGGGATTTGATGATTATTATAACTACGGAAAAAGGACATAAACTACAAGGGCTAAAATGAAAATTAAAGGAAATTAAAAAGATTAAAAAAATATTAAATAAACGCTATCACTATATTTAAAATGATGAACGTTTAAAACTTGAAACTAAAAACTTACGTTTAAAATAAAATTTACGTAAACGTACAAATAAAAACGTGAAAATTACACAAGATAAATCCTAAAAATATGAAAAATACATTTTTACAATCCTAATGATAAAAGAAAATTTATAGAAAAAGAAGATTATTTTTACAACTATTTATCTAATTATTATTAATTAAAAACTATTTTTAACTATTAATTAATTACCTAAAATACAAGAAATTAGGAAATAAAGCTAGAAAAATAAAATTATGAATTGGAAAAGTCTAAAATATCAAAATAGAATTTTCAAAGCTATTTTTGTATTTTTCTGATTATTTTTCTATTTTCTAGGAATTTTAAACTATTTAAAACTATTTAAAATATTTAAAAATACAAATTTAACTAAGAAAAATCTAGAAAAATACTTTTTTGGCTTTTTATATTTATCTAAACTTAAGAAAATTGAAAAATTATTTTTTTGAACCTTTTCTTAATTTTTTGTATTAAAAGCTATTTAAAAATGCTTAAAAACTAAATAAAATACAGAAAAATAGCAAATGAACTTGGAAAAATCTGAAAATTTCAGGAAAACTCTAAAATTATATTAGGAATCTAGGAAAAATGGAAAAACATGGGGTTATGTGCAAGAATATGAAACTGATGATCAAAGTGCTTATAAAATAAGCACTTGGATAAGCAAATGGAATCCAAAAGGCACCAAACCAAAACAGAAACTTAAGTATGCTAAAGTAACTAGAATGCAACAAGAATCAACTAACCTAGACCACTGATAAGCAATTTGCAACAGATTGATGTTTTGAGAATAAGCTAAAAAACAGTCAACAGGTAGTCTACTTTGAGCTCAAGAATAAGCAATCAAATAAGCTAGAAACTAGAAACAATAACTTGGAACTTGTACAAGACCTGGGTGGCTATCAATAAACCCAAGGACAGACCTTGAGGAGCTCTAATGAGCCAAATGCAAGATCTGCAAAATCTGTGTAACCCCTGTGCAGACTTGATGCCCTGCACAGGGGATTTGGTACCAACTTAACAAGCTAATCAAGAGCTTAAAGAAAATTCATAAAATTATGATAAAATGGACATAAGAGACTAGACCAGGAGAGGTTTTAAAAACCACAAGAATCACTTGATTTGACCTAGAAATGAGTGCATGAAAAATCACCTTAACTTGGCCAAAACTGGATATTTTTAGCTTTTGACTTTTTAAGTAAAACTGAATTGTTGACTTTCTTGAGTTTTGATCATGATTTTTGAACTGAAGATGATATATTGAGATGGAATGAAGTTAACAAAAGCAAAGTTTATGAAATTTTAAACACAAAAACAAGATTTGGACTTGATAAAACTCCAACAGTAAGCAAATGGACAGATTATCTGAGATTTTGACTTTGGAGGTTTGTATGCACAAGTTAATGACAGATATTAGCTAAAATGGACTACAAAGACTTGAACCAACTAAAACCTATCACTGCAAGACCCTCTAACACAGTAAAAATCCCAAATCCAAACACCCTTTATCTAACTGTGTTGCAATCAAAATGAGCTAAACCCTTGAACAAACTTGTAATAAGGATCAAACTAAGCTTAAATACCATAAATAAAGCTAAATAGACTAGATTAAACTAATGGTGATCACAGATTCATAGACAAGCATAAGATGCAAAATCTGACTTGAAACTTGAAAAATGAAACAGGTACTAACCACTGTATCCAACTATTGCAGGCCAAAACCAGACCAATCCTATCCTAATTAAGCCTAATCCAACCCATTTACACCACTGCAACATCCATATCAGCTTCCATTTCACATAGAGTCCAAGATTGACTTTCATTGACCATGGGATAAAACTGCTTAAAATTGTAATATGAGCTTGTAGGAAGCTTTAATAAGCTATCATAAGCTTGTTTAAGCTTATAAATAAGCTCCTAACATCTTTGACACAGGGATTTGAGAGTTGAAATTTCAACAATGAGCTTAAAAGATGAAAATGAACATTAACTTGAATTAAAACTTAAACAGAGTTGCAAATCACTTGAATGCCTTTGTTTGATACAAATAAACTGAGAAATACAAATGAGAACTAGTTAATACATGTTAAGCTTAAAAACGACATTAAGAAAATTTTATATAACTAACTACTGCCTCAACTTGCTTCTTCTTGCATCCTTTTATACCCCAAGTTGCTTCTCTCATCTTTCTAAGAAAATCCCACCATAAATCCTGACCTTTGGATCAATTGGGTGAATCTAAGCCCTCCATTGTGTTTTGGCGGGAAAAGAGATATTTAAGCAGATGAGGCTTGAGTGAGGGGAATGGAGAGGCAATTAATGATTCTTGGAGTTTGGTGTTGGTGGGGGGACAAGAGAAGGGATAAGGTGAGGAGGGGGTGGAAAGGTTGAGTGTGCAGGGGTGAATCAGAAGCAAGTGGGGAAGAAGGTGGAGTTTGGCGCGTGTTTGGGGTGTTGACCAGGTTTGACCAGAAGTTAATAATCCAAGGGGTTCACAATTCAATTTGACAGGGGGTCCAAAATGCTCATGACTAGGCCAAATGGGATAAAGGGTTTTAAACTATAGGGACTTATTGTGTAAATTCTGAAACTTGAGGGCCTAGGCTGCCAATTCTGAAAAGTTTCTTCCAAGGACTAAAAGTGACAAAGTTCAATAATGCAAGGACTAAACTTGCCATTTTCAATTTTCCAGGGGCCATTTTTGCCAATTTTCAAACTTGGAGGGCCATTTTTGTAATTTTCTCAAACTTTTGACATTTTTCACCAAAGGACTAAATTTGACAACTTATGATTTTAAAAGGACCTTTGGTGATTTTTCTTTTGAAATTATGTGCTCAGGGACTGTTTTTGACAACTTTTGAAACTTGGGGGACTAAAACTGCAATTTTTGCAAATTTGATATGTTTTTTCATCTGATTTTGATATTTTTGCATTTAAAACACATAAAACACTGATTTGTGATATTTTGATCATTTTGATGTGTTTTTGAGTGTTTTCAGATGATTTTGCAGTTTATTTTGTACAAAAATGATGAGTATTTAGACACTCATCATCTACATGTTGGTGATTCTTTGAGCCAGCTTTGAGATCATCAGTCACAACAAATCTCTGACTCATCCTTTGCTGTATCGCCATTATGTGAAGTTGTGACTTTTGGACTGACATGCTCATTTCTTTGGATCATGATATCTTCTCATCAAAGTAGCGGAAGCTTTGTTGATTCATGATATTTCTAGCAGCGTAGCAGAAGCATGGTTTGAAAAATATCAGAGCCAGTTATTAAGATATGCACTTATCATGATTTCTTTAGATGTGAGTGTGTTGTGTGAGCATGCGGTAATGGATTAACTCCTCAATTCGGATCAGCTGCAACCGTCGGGTGTCCCTGCAAACAACAGTTAGCAATAAAGCGCACGAAGGTGTCTTTGATCACTTTCGTTGAATGGGGTTGCAAGAACCACGATTCCTCGTTGATCAGTACAAGTACTGCCTGTGATCAGGTAGAATTCCGAAGAACCTCCTTGACAGGGTTTCGCAGCTAATCAAGCCATTCCCAAACTGGAATGTCTCAAAGAAGACAGCACGGAGTGAGTGAACCAGCGAATTGAGATTCACTGATTGATGAAAAATGATTTGAAAAACAATCGTGTATTGCTTAATAGAAAGGGGTTTTCAATACCACGAAGGTTTTTACAGAAAACATCAATTTTCAATCATAAATACCCTTTTAGTTTTTGAGTACTTAATACACAGTCGATGTGCTAGAGAAAAGAGTTGTTGAGCACACCGACCAGTTTTTCAAAGGTATCCGTCAATCCATTTCCTGGACCAAGGTTGATTCAAGAGTGAATCGCCCCATCGTTTCTATCCAGTTGTCACAAGTTTGATCTTTCGAGAAGATCTCACATGTCACCCACCAAGAGCTTGTTTGATGTTGGCTCTAGAAGGATTTCCATCTTCATCGTGAATATTTGACATATCAATCGGATGTTCTGGCAATACCACAAGGATAATGCGTAGGACTCTCAATATATAATTTCTTACTTTTCACATTGTGTGAAACAGTAAGTCTTCATTAATTGTGTGTCCTAATGAGATTTATTTATGATCTCTTGTCTCTAGACTCAATATTGGTATGTATCTTATGAAACCACAATATTAGCCTTGGTCTTGATCCAATTGTACAAAAAAATGTTCTTTTCGATTATCCAAATGTATACCTTGCTCATTATCGTCCAAATTGTTGAGAAATAACCTTTTTGGTTTGGTTGAAATCATTCTCCCTCTCAATCATTATCGTCCAAATGATTTTTAAAATTAAGTCCGAGTTATTTTTAAAGCAATTTTGTTTTCATTAGATGATAAATATTTTTCAAAAGAATATTTAGAAGGAAAAATATTTGTGAGAAAAAAACATTTGCCTTTTTGGCGACAAATGTTCCTTATGAACTTATGTTTTTAGGATCAGAGTGTGAGGTTTTAAAATTAGATTGAGCATGGCTCTGTTCTTTCTTTAAAAAACGGGTTACTGCCTAAATGACAATAATCCAACATTTTTCTCCATCTCATTATTTATTTATTTTTATTTTTTTATTTTTTTTATAAAAGCAAAATAAAAATATTTATTACTTCCGTTCGAACTTCATCTAAAGACCCGTGACAATTTTGAATGACAGATCTAAGTCCGTATATTTTATCGAAAATAGAAAACATGTAAGTAAAACAATATATACAAGACAATAGATGAAGAAACAAGACAATAGATGAAGAAACACCTTTACTCCTCGTCTTCCTCCTGAAGACGTTAGAGTGTCTCAGGTTGTAGGCTCTTTAAACCAAGTCGTGGATGGATAAACTCAAAACGTTCTCTTGGAAGAGCTTTAGTAAAGATGTCTGCCAGCTGATATTCAGTCCTTATAAAATATAGTTCAACCATACCTTCTCCACTTGTTCCCTGATGAAGTGATGTCGAATGTCAATGTGCTTTGCTCTTGAGTGTTGAACATTGTTGCAACAGAGAGCAATGGCACTTTTGTTATCACAATACAGAGGAACTTTGTTGAATACAAAGCCATAGTCAGATAATTGGGATCTCATCCATGAGATTTGAGCACAACAAGATGACATGGCTATGTATTCAGCCCCTATAGAGGATATAGACGTACTCATTTGTTTCTTTTAAGACCAGCTTACTAACTTATCTCCTAAAAACTGAGCACCTCCTGTTGTGCTTCGACGTGTATTGATATGTGTCTAAATACACATATATTTGTATTATATAAACCCACAAAAACAACCAAAAACACACAAATGACTCTCAAAATGATACAAATTCATAAAAATGTGTTTTTATGTGATTCAGGTACAAAAGATTGAAAAACAAGTGAAAAATGATCAATTTCACAACAATTGTCGTTTTCAGTCCCTGGAGTTACACAAATTGTCAAAACTAGTCCCTGAAGTTTCAAAATGAAATAAAAGTCAACTTAAGTCCTTGGGAAATCAAAAATGTTCACAAAACATCCCTGGATAAAAGTTTACACAAAATGGCAATTTTTACCCCTCAAGTTACAAAATTGGCAAAAATGGTCCCTGGGTATTCAAAACTTGGAATTTTACAAATAATACCCTTGTACTATGCATGATTTAACAAATGGAACGATTTGATAACTTTTGGAAAATTTCACTTTTAGTCCCTCAAAATCCAAAAATTACAATTAAGGTCCTTTTAAGTTTAAAATGAAATTTTATGCAAAAAGGATCCTTGTTCTATTAAAGTATGGCAGGTTTGGTCCTTGTGAGAAGTTTGAAAAAGTTGCAAGATCAGTCCTTGAGGTTTGGGTGAATTACACTTTTGGTCCTTATTGTTATAGCTTAACCAAACGGATCCTTATCTCATATCTAGGCCCAAATCCAAGTCCAAAGCAACCCTTGGCCCAAACCCACGACCCGGCCCCTTTTGATATCACCACTTGGTCAACCAAAGTCAAACCCAAGAAAAACGCGCGCCTAATACCAGGTACTGTAGACATCCCTCTCCACTGCCTGAATCTTCAAAACCAGTAATGGTTTCTCCACCTTTTTCAAAACCCTTCCATACTTTGTCCCCCCTCCACCTCCTCTAAACAACAAATCCATTAATTGACTAAACCCACCCTCATTAAAGCTTGAACCTGCTCATGACCTTTTGGCGCCAAAAATGACATATGGCATTTGAGAGTGATCCAATGGCTGGAAGATGGTGGGATCAAATCAGGGGACTAGTGGGAGTATTCTTGGTGTATAAAGGAGAGAAGAAAGAGAGGAGAAGACACTTTTGGACTAGCCATTAGTCAAGTAGTATAGTTTTTTAAAGCTTTCTTTAATTTCAATGTCTTTTACAGTTTTCATGTTGTACTTTTCTTCAAATTAGTGTAATGAAACCTTTATTTCAGTTTAATTCCAGTTAAATCTCAGTTTTAAGTTTTTGCTTATTTCCTTAAATTTTCATGTTATTCGAATTCTAGTTAGCTAGTTGTTTTGTGGATCTTTTAAGCTACATAAGCTCTTGACAAAAGCTCATTCAGTTTTTAGATTCATTAAAACAAGTGTAGTCTTTAAATTCAGAAATTACTAAAAAAGTCAAGAAAAATAGTTGAATAATCAAAAATCAGAATTATGAAGAAGGTGATGAAGCAGGGTTGGATTTGGAATGCTATGGGGTATTAGGAGCTTATTGGGAAGCTAATAGGTGTAACCTTGTCCTTGGTTTCTATGTCTCAATCCAATTTCTCATTTGTAAGCATTTTTCCAATTTTTGCATTTTATTGTTTTACTGTTTTAAATACTTTAATTTTCATGTTTTTATGTTTATTTGCTGTTATTAGAGCTTATTAGAGCTTTATATTAGGTACTTATGTTTTGGATTTGATCATGGTTTGATATGGCATGTTAACTGTTAATATTTCAATTTTTGAAAATCCTAGACCTAGACTGGTTTGACATCTGGTTTAGGTTGAAAATGGTCCATTTTGACACTTTGGTATCTTTGGATTGGATGGAATTGAGTTAGGCAGTCAATTGCTTTAAAAAACTTCAAAACAGTTTCTATTATAAGTTGTTTGGATTTGCTGATATAGTAGTAGTCCAGAGTTGATTTGTTGTTATTTGTTGTTGTTTCATGTCATATTAGTCATTTATAGCTTAGTTCAACAATTAAATACTGTCCTTGTTTAGTTTAAAGTCAAATTCACTTTTAAACTGCCTTAAGTTCATGACTGTTGGGATTTTGGAACCTTAATCTCATCACAGTGATACATAAGTAGGATATATAGCTTAATTTCATGTTCTTGTGTCTTAAGATATCATAGTTAATCAGTAGTTTAATTTCTAAATTCACTTTAGTCAACCTTTGTGTTCATAAGTAAAAGTCAAGTTTTTCTTTGTGTCGTTTTTGATTAAAATAGATCTTTTCAGTGTGTGTTTAATAATATGTTTTAGCTTAAAAGCTTTTGGGAAATTAAAGTTTGATTGCTTAACAAAATCATAAAAATACTAGTTTATCTTTTCTCAGCTTTTTAAGTGCTTATTTCCTTGTCTCTTTTGAGTACCTGTTCTGTTAACATGCCCTGCACCACAGTTTAGGTGTCAAGTTCACAAGCTTGCAAAAGCTTGTGGATTTGACCCTAGCTTGTGAGCTTGGCTTCTTTGTGTAGCCTTTGTGTTCTTTTTATTATTTGCATGCTTGTTTTTACATCTTTAGCTTATTTAGGTAGCTTAATCTCACCATCCTTTTTGTCCCATTTTGACCACTCAACTGAAGCAAACAGTTGAGTGGGTCTTGTTACCTAAGCTTCTTATAAGCTCCTTAATGAGCTTGAGATTGTGATTCTTGGCTTTGTGAGAAGCTAAGCAGTCCATCTCAATGTCCCAGTATAAGTTGAGCTTATTAGAGCTTATTTGATAGGTTCAAATGAGCTTGATGTTTGCCCATTCACAACAATGGACTGCTTATGCAGTCCATTTACACCATTTCCTTCAAGCTCTCATAAGCTCATTAGTGATCACTAGCCTGTGTGGCTTGGCTTTTTAGGAAGCCTAGCAAGCCAACTTTTTGATCATGTGCTTATATCCAAGCTTGTGGCTCATTCACTAGGGCTGCAACATGCATTTGTTTTGTCCCAAAACTCAGCATTCACTGACTCAGCTTGAGCTGATCAGTGGTCTAGTAGCATCTTCATAAGCTTGTAGTTCGAGTAAACTTGGATAGTTTATTCGAGATTATTCGAGTTGAATATGACCCTGTAACTCTACCTGACGAATCGAAGAGTGTTTCGGTTCTTAGTGTTAGAGTTCGAGTAATTCCTCGAATATTCTTCGAATCCA